>JAODPA010067989.1:0-10372 GCA_025585075.1 Nepenthes mirabilis | reverse complement strand
TTTTTATTTACCCCATTTGTTTTTCTTTATACATGGATGATATTTTTTACCAATTGTTTGGGGATTTTATTTAAGTTTTGCAAGTATTTGAAGATTTTGTTATTTTATAAAAAAATAGGTAAACATTTGAGACTATATATTTATGTATCAGTATATTTGTATGACAAAAGTCATGAAAACCTGCATAGACCGTGCTTTAGTACTCATGTATTGCTGCTTGGGGGTCAAGGTCTCTACATTTGTGATACGATTCAATATGTAATATATAACCCTCTCCCAACAAGAAGAGCTTTGTTCCCAATGGAAAAATTTGTGACTCTCTTTTCCGTCGGCAGGAAAATGTTTTGTTTGTAAATGACCCACCTATTTGTATTTTAATGAGAAACATCGTAACCGAATTGAACAAAAAACTAATATATGTATTAAACTTGAGAATTATACCCAAAGCCACGGGTGGCAAAATATAGTGAGCACGTTCCTTATCTATAGAAGATTGAGTATATAGATAGCCCTACTCATGAGTCTAAATAGTAGTTGATATGGTTTAAGGTTATTGGGAGTATATCTAACCCTTCCTCAAGTGGGTCTCTTGGTTTTTCGATTTTATGCATACTTTGTATTTTTATATGGGTTTTTATTTGAGTTTTGTTTTGAGATTCACAAGTTTGCCTACGGTTGTAATTTTGTCAGTCTCGTACATTTGGATATGTGATTTGTCCAGAAACATGTTTCGATTTATGTGATTTCATTCTAGTTTTTGTTTATTCATATGTGATTTGGATCCGAACTTTGTTTCGCTTAGTATATGTTTCATATGAACTTTGATATGATTTGGATTATGTGAATTCGCTCTAGATCACCTTTTGTTCAGAGCATGTCATGATAGGACTACGTTTCAATTTGGACTTATGATTTGAGTACGAGATTACCTTATGACTTTCAATATCAAATTTTTAGATTTGTATTTTTTACGCGTTTTGAATGTTTTTATGTACCCTCCCTCTGATTTCAGATATTATTGTTTATTATATGATATTGATACTTACTGGACTTTAGGCTAAAATATTTATTTCTTTTCCCTTTAGATTAGAGGGCTTGAATACAGTGTAAAAGTTTAGACGTTATCTGACCACAACTACGTCTATTCTGGTAAGTATTATTATTTGTTCAATTTGTGTTGGCGTGGACTGTATTTTGGGCATTAGAGTTCAGCCAGATGTAGGCCTTTTGCTATGCATTGAGAACAGTTGGGTTGCTGTATATTAGGCTTTGTTGATATGTTATGATTTGTCACCTCCCTTACAATATTTATGGAATAGATTGTACTTTATTATTATTGTCCGGATAGATGTCTGATAAGGTCCTTTGACAGGTTTTAGGTTTTATTTATTATTATTGGATGATAAAATTTTATGGTACATTTGTTTGTCACACCTGAGTTTAGAATTTGTTAATCATTATGGAATTAATTTTGGGATTTTTTATTTTTTGTGAAATATAATTATTAGACTTGCTTTAGTCTGAGTTCATAATAATATCTCTCCCCCCCCTCTATCAATCTATCTAATCACAGCGAATGGAAAAATTAAAGTTGTGATTCTCAAACGAGCAGGTTCAGCCCCTCACCAACCTGAACTATAACACCCTGGTGTTCCATTTAAGGTTAATCGGACATGTGATCAAAAGTATCATTAATTGGAGAAATTAATATGCAGGTAATATTTTTCAGAGCAAATAATTTGAAGCTAATATTCTAGTGAGCTTGGACAAGTTGATTTTGAGAAGTTAGCAGAGTGATGTTTTGGCAATGTTCTGCATCAGTAGATTATTACTTTGAATTGAGTGAATCATTAGTTAGAGATAATTATGACGGTTAAATATTTATATTGTGTTTTATATATTTGTAATTTAATTAAATTAATAGAAAGGGAAAATCGGTAAAAATATAAAACCCCAATTTCCCTTAGAAACCCTAATTCTAGGCACCTCATCCTCTCCTTCAACCCTAGCAGCCACTTGTGTGAGTTGGAAACCCTAACATATTGTTAGTTGCCTCTTGTTTTGTGAGGAGATCAGCAACTTTAGGAGATTTCAGAAGGTGGATTAGTTTCTGTAGTTAAAAACCGAATAGTGGAAAGAAAACTTAACACCCTTTTTAAGCAAACCCTAGCTGCCCCCTTATGAGTTTTAACCAAAATTTTTTAGTGAGTAGCTTATGATATTGAGGAAACAACGGCAGCCATGTCTGTATGAGTTAGTGAAGCCTTTTTGCCAAAATTTAAAAAGAGAAAAGAGAGGGAAAAACCTAAAACCCTAGCTAGCATATCACTTCAAACCCTAAGGAGCCTATTCTTTCTTTTTCCCCATCCTTGTGACGCCACTTGAAGAGAAAAAAAGAGAGAAAGAGACTAGCTAGTAGGGAGGTGAAGGAGGCCATTCTTGGAGAAGAAAAAGAAAAGAGGAGAGGAGATCCAACCGAAGCAAGTGGCATTTCCTTCTTTCTTCATATGGTCACCATCTTAGGAAGTTATTCGTGTATATTCTACTACAAGCATTTTGTGTCTTGTGCTCCTCTTCATTATACATTTCGGATCCCTCTTGTGATTGCACCAAATCATGACAAATTGTATCCTTATGAACTCTCGTGTATCTTGAACCCGTAACTCTTACAATGTCTAGCATGAAAAATGATGTCTTCTATTCCTCCAAAATGTGAGTATATGTCACTGTTTTGGGGGGGGGGGATCAAATGCTTCTTCATCTCTTGATAATGGATCATATGCTTAGGGTAGTAAAACTAAAGGCTTTATTGTTAAAAAAACATGTATATGTTTCATGTCATGAAAAATCAATGTTGGCCGTGTACTTAAGAGATTATGACAGAGTCAAAAATATAACTTTTGCATGATTATATGATAATATGTTGTAGATCTATGTTTTTCTGAATGTATAAAAGAATATATGCTAGTAGATCTAGAAGTTGGCATCTAAGACCCTTAGTGGCCGTGTGTCTAGGTAGACTTCTAGGAGTAATTTTCTATGGTATGATAATATGTTTATGGACCTACAATTCTCCTAGTGGTGGTGTGCCTCTACAAGGGGGTAAGACCCAACTGCATGTATTATCCAATGAATTATATGGATCTGCGTATTACCCCAGTGCCGTGTGCTTAGGTGGACTTATAGGAGTAATTTTCTGTGGTATGATAATATTTTTATAGACCTATAATTCTCCAAGTGGCAGTGTGCTTCTTTAAAGGGGTAAGACCAAATTGTGTGTATGGATATATGACTTTTACCCTTGTGGCCGTGTGCTTCTGATGCTAAGTGTGGTCTAAATTCATACTTGTATATATTTTATATGGTAGTATATCGTATATTTATGATCTCCATAGTGTATGGTAGACCATGTGTAAGAATTATAGTATTCTTCATCTAGTGGACTTAGAGTGATGGCCATGCACCTAGAGGATCAAAAGAACAGTCTTGAGCATGTGGGTTATATTATAAGATGGTCAGTAGGAAATCTGAGAGATTTTTATAATCTGGACTTACAATACAAGTGACCAGAAAAGTAGGCAAAAATTTCTCTAGTGGCGAGGTGGTATGGCTAAGTGTAGTATGATGTTGTTGTCATACTTAGTAAAGTTTTGCTCTCAATGTACTTAGGGATGATTGATATCAAAAACTCTGAGGTTGGACTTGATAGAGTAGAAGATGATCTAGTAGGGGCATGTAATCACATAAGACCATTCTCTTTTAGCCCTTCATTTGAATCATTGAATGTTCATGTCTCTTGTTCTTCGTTGCTCTACTCCGTTGTCATCCTATAGTTAGTATAGAGGAGATTATATGAAAATACTACGGTATAGAGAAATATGAAACCTTAGTATAGTCTATAGTCATTCAATATCTATTCTATATCTCGATGGATCAAGGCCTATTATTTTAATATAGGAATACTTAAAGCCATATGATTAATCTTAGAGTGTGATATTGAGGCACAGCACAGTAAGAAATACTCGGTTTGACATATTGTATGAATTCTTGTACTTATAGTAGTAGGAGAAATTCTGAGCTTTCCATGTCTTGGAAGCTTGCAGGAAGAGTTAGGCTTTTCGTGCATTAGACACTCGTAGGGAGAGTGAGATTCCCATGTTTGTCTCTTGTTGGCAGAGTCTTGGAAGACCCAGTGTGGTCACATGTCAAACTTTTTAATGTCAAGATACCTCGTGGTATTGACTCGGCCGATGTAGGCGTAGATACGTTAGCATTTGTTTAACAATAACAGAATAAAATCCAATGAGATTGTTGTGATATCTCGGCGTTGTTGATGAGACCTTTTAAGATGGATTCAGTGGAATTCATCTTCTCATTGATGTTCTAATTCAGTGACATCCACTTAGAGATACATAGAATTATGGTTGAGTCATGTTATGACTATTTGTAGAGACTCTAGTAATGTTAGAGTTGAGTACAGTGTTGTTGCTATTATTTCATCCTTGTCATTTCATCCCTGTTAATGTTAGAGTTGAGTACTGTGTTTATTATTGTCATTATGTTCATGCTATTGGTTATTATTACTTGTTCAACAATTTGTACGCTCCTTGATTTTCTTAACAAAATATTCGAGCAGAACACATATAGTTAGCCGAATTCACATTTTTGCTAAATCTATTATCAAGTTGAGAATCCCGAAGCCTAGATGTCTTTTCATTTTGAGTTAGAGATTTATATACATTTTTTAGACAAGAATATTATGGAGACTTTGGGGTTGTGTTCCCCTAATACTGAGTGTATGATGGACATTGGTTTTACCTCAGAGTTTGCAAGGGGTATTTATGAGCTTATTAATATTTAAATTGATGAGGTATTATGTTATGTTTTGGATTTTTTGAGACAATGTACCATTTCAGGTCTGCAGTCGTTGACCAGGTTTGAATCATCACGCAACCTCCCACAAAAAAAAATGTAATAATAATAGCAGGTGTTTATAGAAAAAAATAAGAAAACTAAATCGAGGTGTTACTGCAGAGGTTGCATTCTAAATAATAAAAGAACTATAGGAAAGGAATTTTGTAGGTTTTTTTTTTTTAAAATGGGAAATATATGAAAGTTCATCATTGAAAAGCAAGTCTCCCGTCAACTAATTTTCTGCCAACTCAGGTTATTGAATTAAACATAAATCCAATGCCACAAAACCAATCTAATGAAAAATGACAAAATCTTAGTTATCGAGCATGCTTTACGATCACATATAAAACAACACAAACTCCATTGCAAGACATAAGGATCTTGCACCTGGAATTAGGTCTAAGCCCACCTTTCTGTAATTATAGCAAATGTTTGAATCAGATGCTTCCGAGCAACATGGGTGGGACAAAACGATGCAAAATTGCCCACCAAAAAGAGGGTTGAAAGTGAAAAATGTTTGGTAGTTGCAGCTGGCTTGGGTGCTTCAAATTGCACAATATCATAAACAATGAAACAATATCTGTAGAAATTAGAGCCCTGAATTTGAGCGAATCTATCAACAAGTTGAAGTTTGAACAGACTCATACCAAGCAAAAGGCTGTGAAACTACACAGTGGATCAAGTGTACCCATTCTTGCAGAAAGGAGACCCAGGAGGAGCGATGAGACCAAGCCCTTGCATCACTTTCAATCTCCGTGCACCAAGATCTCCAGACTTTTCTGGGATCAGCTCCTGACAATGGCATGAGCATGTATACTCGCATTAGTTATTTGGTGGGGAAAAGGGTTTAAATATTGTGGTAGATGGAAACAAAATAGACTGAATTATAACTTGGTTTGGGCAATTAGAGAAAAATCTTCCTACCATCTATTTGAGAATCAAACGTGTGTTCTCTCACAATAACATGAGGATTCTTCATCTGAAAATTAACACATATTTAATGGGAACTACAAAGAAAGACAATCCAGCAATGACATGTGAAGCCTTCGTTGAAATTACACATTTGGTCAAACAAAGGATGATCCAATTAGGCATTGTCGTGGAATATCCAAACTAAATTTATTGGCGCCGATTTTGTTATATTTACTTCAAAATTAACATACTACTGCTTTTAAAATCTCACAATTGACAAGGAAAGTTTTAAAACATTTTTACCCAATGGAACGTCAATATTTCGACATTTCACAATACATCCACACATCAAGGTCAATAAATCTTGGAAGACTATATATGGTTGAAAATTCTTAGAACCCTAACATGGGATATATTATCAATCATCTTTCTCTTCCTCATATCCCGATGCACCATGCTTTGATTTCATAGTAGCAAGATAAGAGCTCCAAATTCTTCACCCTTTCAAATGGGCATTTTCTCAAGAAAGGTTTTATGTGAAACAAATATGATAATTATTAATTGGCAGTTGAACACTTCAGGGTGATCCTGGCACTTGGTAGCTTTGTTTCATTGTCAGCCAAAGTTCACAAGGTTTGAACCATAGAAACAACCCATTAGAAATGTCGAAGTAAGGCTATGTTCATCTAACACTCTCTATACACCATCATGTGGGAATCTCATGCACTAAACCACCCTTTCAAACAATCAATGGCTTCAAAAACAAAGTGAAAATAAAAACCAAGGGAAGCAAAGAAACTGAAAGCTTAGCTTACTGAAATTGGCACTTCTAGTACTGCCTTTTCCTCCGCTCCACTTTGCTTCAATTCCTTTCTTAAAGCATCAACTTCGATTTTTCCTGCAAAAAATAATTTTCACAATAATACAGCAATCAGATGCTTGGCATGCAATCAAATTCTCCAGTGCAAACTTATCGTTAAATAACTTTCAAGTAAATCCTAAATAAAAAGAAGATTTACCCAACCAGTCAATCTCTTGCTTTCAGAACTGACCACCTTGGTTTAACTAAACCATGCACTTCTTGAAAAGAGAGAAAAAAAAAATGCACTTTTTAAAGAAATAACATGCTCTTGCACATATACTTGTTAAAACATGCACTTGTTAAAGAAAAAGCTAGAACATGCACCAACAAAAGAAGACTTGCACATGTTTTAGTATTTGCCACAATGGAAGCAGCATCAGCATTTAATTACAGTTGACTACAGCAAAGAAGCTATCAAAAATGGCATAACACGGTAAACTTTAAAAAGGGCATAATATAATTATGCACTTTTCATGGAGAAGCTACGACACTAAGAAATTCTGGGGGAAAGAACAACAGCCGGAAATAGCTGCTAATGCTCCGTAGACTGAGGAACAGAAAAAGGAATCCACCAAAAGGAGGGGAAACTGAAAATGGTAAATCTGATGTTCTAAATGTAAGAATATTATCAGACACTTATTTCTTTATGTGCCAAATTATTTACAGGAATATAATGATACCACTTGGCTTCTCCACATATTCAGAAATTGCAGAATCTGAATGCATAATGATAAAACATAAACATCTGAGCCTCCAAGATAGTGAATAGCAGGTAGAGCATGGTGGAAAGAGAGAATTACAAAAATTGCAATGTTGGAAATTTGGCTGACCTATAGATTTGGAATTGGAAGGTTGGGTCTTGGATATGCCTGGTTCGGATTCAGAGAGGTCCTATGATTAAAATTCAATTTAAACAGTCAAAAATAGCCGTAATATAATAGAACTTCGAAATCTTTAAAGATAATGCTTGCCAGCACAAGAAGATAAGAAAGTTACCCTCTTCAAAGATTTCTGAATTATCTCTCGGTAACTACCATTGTGCTGCTTGAGTATCTGTGGCGATAAAAGAACAATATAAATTCATTTAAGTAAAGAAAACCAACAAACTGCATGCATCAACCATTCTAGCAGATGAATTCTCCTTAAAGGTAATTAAATAGAACAGTAACATGTTGATTAAAAAATGGATTAGGTAGAGACTAAGCAAAAGAAATGGGTAACAAACATTGAAACTCACATTTTCAAACTCAGAGAGACTTTTCATGGGATCCACGTAGACACTGCAATGTCAAAGCAAAGGTTATTTTTCAAACGCAAAAAATTTGAAAAGTCAACAAACAAAATCATCAAGCAATAATAAAAGAACTAACTACTTATAGCTTCCATAAAGTCGAACAAGGACTGCACTGCTTATTCTCTTCCGAGGTTTAATCTTCCTGCTCACAGTGTTCTCATCCATAACCTACCAAAATCATTGGTAGAACAAAGAAGTTATAATACAATTGATCTAACTATAGAAGGAATCATTTTTAAGTCTCATAAGACCACATGAAAACTCCTTATAAGGAAATGGAAGTACTCTTAAAAAAAATATAACCAAAAAGTTGCAAGTGATACTCACCTGTGCAGGCCACCATGATGTGCCAAGAAGCTTGACCCATGTGACATCTCCTGGTTTCAATCCAGCCATGAAATGTTCTTCTATGGTTTTGTCCCCATTTCCCACATCAGCACGTCTCCTAGAATTTGCATGACGCAAGCTTTTCATACTTTGGCATTGAATAGCCTACTTTAAAATCAGGGGGAAAAGCATTTCAAACGAGTGTGCCAACATGAAAATCACAAAATTATAACAGGCATTTGAAAAGCTCTGCATTTTGTATAAAGCCAGGAAGAGCAATCAATACCCTGAAAGAAAATTTGAAACAACGTTTACTATCTAAATTATTGCCTTTTCCTTTATAGTTAGAATACAACAATATCTCAGTGCTATTTTTGGCAATTTGTTTGTAGTAGTCTCATAAATCCTAGCAAAGTCAATATTTAAAATGAAAGAATCCATCAAGATAACAATGCAAAAGCATGTGATAAAGGCAATTTTAACCACTAAAGAAAAGAAGGAAAAATAATTTAACTTATAATTAAGCATAACAATTACAACTTTTAAGTTGAGGCATTGCCCATAAGCATCATTGATGCTGATTGTGCACTTCATCATCAAACTCGTTACAAATGGATCAAGCTTAAGAAGATTCTAAATCATAGGAAACAAGTGATACCATGCCAGTATCATGTAAAAACTCTGTAATGGCCCATAGTTACAATCAGAATTGCTAGTGTGCAATAATTAGTTTCCCGTCAGTATTGTAAGTGGTAAGCCTTCATGCAATCCCCAAGTAGACATTGTTCATGAGTGTCACCCATAAGATGAGCAAGAAAAAGAGAAAACCTATACAAAAGATTATAATCCAATCAACAAACCACCTATATGATAGGAATCATGAAGCTCCCCTCTTCCCCGAAATAAACAATCATATTGCAAGCTTTCTCAATGGAGCTGGAGTGGGATTCAATACCATGCAAAAGGTATATGATTATTTCTGCCAAATAGTCTGTATCACATTTGGCAATTTATACCTCAAGCCTTATTTTAACCAAGAGCAGCAGCTAAAATAAGTTGTCCACAAAAATGATAGCAATAGAAGAACTCGTCACAAGTAACAGCAAATACAAGCTATTCTCCATTTTGTAATAGTCATATTTAAGATAGCAACCTGTCCCTGTGTGTTTGTTCTCAGTGTTAATAGATATTGCTTATGTCACAACAAAATGAGAAATGCTGAAATCCAAAAGGCACAGACACAGGTAGAGGAACAGAGAGAAACTCTCAAACCCCATAACCCAATACACACTAAGTTACCCCAGCTCTCTCAATCTGTAAAAAATAATGGGAAAAAAGCTCACAAATGAACACATAAACGAAATCCAAACAGGCAAATGCTAGTACATATCTGGTCCATATTCGACCGGCTATCTGTTCATAAATTAAACCTCAGCAGTCGAATCAAATCGCACAGCCACTCAAATGCAAGGGGATGCGACATCATTTGAACAGCAAAAATTCAAAACATGGACGAGAGCTTATACAATTTTTTCATACGCCGCATAACAGATGCAAATGCAGTAAATAAACTACTGAGAGAATATGCCATTTCATCCGTAGAATCGCATAAATATACACATGTATAACCCATCCAAACTCAACAAGCAACACATTTCAGAATCAGTGGTCAACCCCAAAAGTATGTCCAACTAAGTAAAACCCACCCAGTACTCACCAGAAACCAAAACACATTTCAAAAAATATTGCAGAGGACGTGACAGGAAGGCCCAAAATAGAAGCTTCTGAACTGTTCCTATCAGTTCTTAAAATCCAAAAATATATCTCAAATTTCCTACCAAAGGGGGTTTCATTCAACCTTTATGTTCAGGAAACAAAATCATATTACATCATCCAAGAGCAATAACCCCTTTCCCTACAGAGGAATGTAAGAAAAATTAGAACGAAAATAGAAGGAGACGATGAGTGCGAACGCATACAACCCCCACCGAAAAAAAATGAAAAATTTCACTTACTCATGAACAGATAGAGGCTCTGGAGATGGTGAAAAGAGGGAGGGGGTT
>JAODPA010067988.1:0-10372 GCA_025585075.1 Nepenthes mirabilis | reverse complement strand
ACTAAGAATCACATAGAAGGAAATAAATTCCATATTCTATCCCCAAAATATCATATCAAAAAAATCACATGAAAAACTTGCTAAAAAAAACTATAAATTTTACAAACAATTCAACAAATTCATAATAATACGATAGCATACCCATCTTTGATTATGTAATGTCATATTCATTAGTTTATATACTAAAAGACTCATATAAAAATAAATAGATTGATAATACCACGTCACCTCAACGGTGCCACAAGGGCAATTAAAAAGTATCCCCAAAATATCTAATAAACTCAAAAGCAATCCACCTAAACCACAAACCTACCTGTTCCAATAAGCTGACTAGGTCACAAAGATTAGCCTTGAGCAAACTATAGACATCAAATTTCAGTAATCATAAAACCTCTACTGTGTGGGTCACAGCTTTGCCAAGAAAATTGGCCTTTAAAAAAAAAAAGCCATGTACATCTTTCTACCAATCCGTAGTGTGAAATTCTACAAATCCGTGCCAAAACGGCAATGACACCATTAGTGACATGTCTTATGTGGGGTCAGATAAATAAATGAATTTTTACCATTCTACTCATTTTATTACATTATTTCACAAAAATAATTAAGGGTAACATTACAAGATCACCTTTTGAATATCCTTCAGAGTAGACACCGACTATGATATGACGTAATATCCATTCATCTATTATTATGTCAGCCATTAGTTTGAAAGTACCGATGTGATGCTATGTTAGCTAAGCATGTCCCCACAACATGTATCATTTCATAAAACTGGATAATTAAAGGAAGAAAAATGTTCTACTGCTTTCTCAACATACCCCATCCGTGGATTATCAACACTTATCTTAACCCTAGTTCTGCAACATGATGCCAAATCATATTCCACAAAAAAATCTATATATATATATATACACCTAAAAAACACCTCACAGGCTGCAAGGAAGATCACTAAACTAGCCACATTAATGAGGATGTTTCCTGTTTAACCCAAAAAACCATACAAGAAACAACATGAGATAGTAATGATCCTGACACCCATTCAATCAATTTTTCTACCTACAAAGGAAGCAAAGCAAAGCAAAGGCAGCCGGTCACCTGCCAAAGAATCACAAAACAAGCCATTCATTCCAGTGAAAGGAGAGGATACCTGATATCTAGTTGATGCTCCCATTAGAATGGAAGAGGTCTGAACGATTGTGATCCCTTAAGGTAAAGCGGCAAAAAAAAAAAGCAATTCAGTTGAATCAACAGGAGCAATTATAAAATGGGATGCATCACCCAGCTTAAATTAACACGTATCATGCCATCCTAGTTGGTCCTAGGATGGTGACTCAGTTTACAGCTTTGCTGTTTGACAACCACAGAGAGAGATTCATACTACCTGTGTTCTAATGTTTACGTGAATGGAGAACAGAGGTTAGTATCTCATGAAAAAGTTAGAGACCAAAATCATAATCCCCAAAAAGATGCTTAAGCAGCCAATCACCCAAAATCATGAATGCATTCCCCGTTGCACCTCCAATCTTTCAAAACTGTGGTAGCCAAGTTGTTGATAATGAATTGAGAAAACTGTTTCTAATCAAAAAATGGGAAACAAAAAATGGACCAAAAATGGTCAGCAATCACACTTTTAAAAAAAAAATCCTTTTGTACTGTCAGAGATTCACACGAGCTTTTTTCCTTTGAGAAGAGAGGATGGATCGTGTCAATTTTGTCTTTCCACAATCATATTTGTTAGTCGCTAAAGCAAACTCTGTTTCGTCATCGTCACTGTCAATATTGCTGGAAGTATATCTATTCTGGTATCCTCTACGTTGAAGCAAAAAGACATTGAAGTAGTAGCTTACCTGATCTTCCCTGCTTTTTGAAGGTAAGAACTTGAACATTTGGCCCCAGAAACACTTATTCTGAGACTGAGGATTTGCCTGCACAACAGCATTAAATTTCTTCTCTTCTTCCTCGGTCCAAGAAAGTCCGACTTCCTCACCCATCATGTCAAATTTCCAACTATTAAACGCTGAGCCTAGTTCAAGTTTGATTTTCATTCTTTTCTCTGCAACATGAAATCTGACGCATTCAACAGAACCAGGAAGATGGCAGCCACAAGAATCAGTTCTGCACTTCCCGATAGGATCTCTCTCGATCAGAAAGTTTGGCTCTCTCTTTTCCAGGGGCCAAACAATGGTACCTAACCATTTGGAGTCACTTTCAGCAGCCACACCAGTCCACTCCAGCACTTCTGCTTGAAAATACTGGCCAACCGGAATTCGCTTTCTGATAGGAGCATCATAAGGCGAATTCAAAACTGAAACAGAATCAGTTCTTCCAAGTGATTGCTGATCAGGTTGATTCTCCATCCTTTTCAAGAAAAGACTTGGACCAGCATTTCTATCACTTGGTGTGCCTAAGAAGGATGATTGAGAGGAACCCTGTGCCTTTGTCGCAGAGTGAAGCCTCAGACTGGATCGTAATCTCTCAACAGATCCAATTTGATCGTCAAACATGGACGGATGCATTCTCTGTTTTTGCTACAAGGTGGAAATTCAAATTCAGTAGTGAAAAAATGGCAATGCTTTGGGCATTATCTGAGTTACAATAATGAAGATGCTACAGGACTTCAAGTGACTTCATAAATTGATTAACTAGATAAGAAACGCGAAAAATCATTGAAGGGTCATTAGATTTCTCTTGAAACAGAAAAGAGCCACACAGAATAAAAATACCACAAGAGTAGAAGGCTACACATCGCCAAACAAAAGACATAAAAGCAGAAAATGGCTGTCACAATATACAAAAAAACCAAAGAAATTCACCTCAGAATGGAAACATGGAACAGATGCTAGCATGGAAGCCAATCTATCACGGTCTACTTTTGGTAAATGTTTTGAGAATCATTAGAATAATGCTATTTATTATATATTCAAAGAGTGCATAACAGCACAAATAAGCTCACACTAACCCATCAATTTGGGATCTAACTCAGGATTTCCCTTTGGATGTATCCAAAAGGAATTGGAATGTTGGTTTTCTACCAACAGAAAAATACAAATCTAATTCCAAAAATGTTTATTGGAACTACAACACCTAAGGTGAGTGACCACAGAAAGCTAACATATCCAATATGTTTCCTAATAAGTATCTACAAGAATCGCAAGAATATTAATCATTCGAATCACTTGAAGACATGTCGGCCCTCTGTTGACATACTGGTTTTCCAGCAAAGGCCTCTTTCCAAATATTTACCTAGATTGGTCAAAGAAACCAGTGAGCACGTAATAACATTTCAACAGAGTGGATTAGTGAACCCATTTAATCTCAGTCAAATGTAGAGAATTGTGAAAGAAGTGAGTCAGTTCGAGAGAGCAGACACTAATTTTGTGGAAGTGGGATGTTTTGTTGCCAAGGTTTAAGTGTGTATTAGGTAGATACAGGATATCCTTTCAAAAAATAATTACATATTGTTTAAAAAAGAGAATATTGGATCATTTGGAGCCTATAGGTCCAGCACTCAAACTCAATGATAAAGGGAAAAGGTCGGAAGCATGTTACCTCCACCACATCTAGCAAGGTAGAAGCCTATACCACAAGGTGCAACTCAAACTGTAGTCAAACTTCCAATGATTAGGGATTTAGAATGATTTTTCTTCCACTCCTAAGAGACACAGGGTAAATTTAGTCCACATTACGCAATTCATCCCTCCCACATTAAGCAATTTATTTTTACAAGGTTTGCAATAGGAACTGTGAGTTCTGAAAAAGAAGCAGCTTTTATTACCTGAAATCTTATAAAACAATGAACATTCTCTCTTTTTTTTTCAAAAAAAAGAGATGATAATAGTACATTGAACACATTTGCACCACAATGCAACAGTAACATTTCAATCAACTAAGACACAATATGGACAATAAATCATTAGTTCAGTTGATGATGCTGCATTGCATCCTCAAACTTCTACATTCATATATTAAAACTACCCAATTTCTGGCTTTTACTTCCCCATTTTCTGTGTATAAGAGGCAAATAATGGAGGTACCTAAATAACAACTTACCTTGAGATACTATCATTTTTATGTCCAAATGATAAGTGTCTTCCACAACACATGTAGGTCCATTTTTAAGTACTTAGTAAACAATATTTTGGAGGAGATTCCAACTCATAGTGATGTAGCTATTTTGAAGATTCAAGCCCGAAGTTCATTCATATAGCTTTAAAAAAACTTCTTTGTATCCATTTTTCATTGAACCTTATTATTAAATTTTCACAAAATTGCAAGATAGTGTCTTCCTTAAGTGGGATTGGCTTTGCAAATCTGCTTCTGCCATTTAACTCAATTTAGCGCATCATCCTTTCCCTTTCTTTCTTGCCTCTAACTTGAATCAAATTGCCTTTTTTCACTAATGCTTTATGAGACCAACATTTACGTGTCAAATTATTTTAACTGTCATTCCTTTATCTTTCTAAAAATTATAAGAATAGTACCATAATAAATGTGCTCAATGACAGGTGCCCAATGCACCATCTTGTAGGCCAACCCAAGGGTATGGTGAAGCCATACAGCCATGGGAATCCATCTAACGGAAAGCAGGTAACAGGCATTCAGGCTTTTCAATAATGAAATTCAATCGTGTCCATAAAACAGGATTGCAAACGACCCGATCCTCACTTTCAGTTCCAGTAACAATAAAGTAACTGCTTGTTTGTTAAAGACAATCTATAATATGCACAGCATAAGCAGGTACATATAAAGCTAGTAAGACTAAATATTCAGTTGTCAGAAGCAGAGATAATTCCAGATAAAGGCAGAAACATATCAACACAAATATCAATAAGATGAAACGGATCAACCATGAATATCAGTGATGCATCTGAAAATATATATGAGCGTGCAGGTTTTAGAGATTAAGAGAATGCAATCTCCATCTTGTGCATAGACAGTAAATCTTGTAGACATACATAATTGGGGGAAGGATTTTCATACATTTGATTGGTGCATACTTTTTACATAATTTTTCAATCACAATTTGTAAGTAAAAGCAAGTTTAAATGAAATAAATATTCAGAAACAACAAAAGTTTCCATATCATCTTTCTCAGACAACAAAATGACAACGGTGTGACATGGACACAAGTGAGAAACAAGTTCATCATCAACTGAAAATGTCAGAAACATCAAGAACTTGTTTCTCACTCTTGTGTCCATGTCACCACTTTTCTACTATTTTCCCCTTAACAAAATGGACCATTTTCTTGTTGAAATCAACCCATTTAAATATCAAGTATTTGTTTCTGACAGTGTAGTCTATGCTATGTTCCATTTATGCCATGATAAAAGACAGAAAATATGGCGCAACAAGATAAACGAATTTACCATTAAAGATAATAATTTCTACTTCATCTCTGCACATATAGCTTTTTTTTGTTTTTAATTTTTATAAAGAAGCATATGAGACTATACGTTTCCTTTTATCTCATGAAAATCTCCACAATCCCACAAATAGACTGCCTTTTCAGGATGTGCCGCATTGAACTCCAGTTTAAAAGGGAGATTTTTATATGCCCTGAAATTTCTAAAACTCTAATGAACCACTCAAAAGACTCAAATAGCTAAAATCCTCGCATCATTGAAACATTCAAGATATCGAGCCAGCTGGCTTTGCCTTGACTTCATATTCTTATAAACAGCTTCACAAACTCAGAACATCTGTAAAGAATATGGATATCATTTGAAACCAAGTAGTTCAGAAAGAATCAAACTTTTGAGAAGTCTTGAAACATCTTCCAAGCACCCTCACATAACCAGACAACAAAGAAGGAAAAAGGACAACAATGTTCGGTACATTCTATTCTTTCACGATATTGTATAATACATGGTCTTAATGCATGTATGGTATAAAAAACAGTGTGTATTGTAATATTGTGCTTGTATGATCATTCTAAGGAAAACAATGCAAAAAGAATGAAAACAAGATAAAAATCCATACCATTGCAAGATGAAAGCAAGATAATAACATGGAAAGATGAAAGCAAGATAATAACATTGTAAGATGCAAGCAAGATAAAACCCCATCCTGGAATGCTTCAGTCATGCCAATCTTTTCTCCAATAGCAACAACAAAGCATGAGACAAAGATCGCATGAAAGGCTCCACATCAGATTCAAAGACCCCTATTCCAACAAGCAAATAGAATTGCAAGCATAGGTATCATGGCATTACCACCAAACGTAATGAAAAAGCATAATAGCATATGCAAACCTGAGGGCTTGATCAGCACCTGACTGAAATGTCATCTAGGCATATGTAGAGCAAAGAGCCATCATTCTAGTTAATAATTGGATAGCAATCAAGATAGTATTCAAAATGATGGCACATTTATCCAATCACAAAGGAGATCCATAACTAGAAAGAGGCAGCCCTGTCCTGCTTTGAAAACCCCATTAGCACATTTCTAGTGGCTAAAAATATTTCAATCTTTCCACAAGGAAAATGATTCAATTGGCAACATAAAAACGTCATCAGCCTCACTATTTTGAAATAAATCCTCTCTGAACTTTTGATGGGACATAGAGACCTGTTACCCAGATTTCTTTTTCCTTAAACAAACAATTCAGAATACCATCCTTATTCCAGTTTTCCGACAATGGAGTTCAAAAAATAAAGGGATACAATTACCACGCATAAACTAGAAATACAGCAGTTCATACTCTGATTCATGCTTTAAGAGATGCAACTATTCATCATTGTCAAAGAAACTTTCGAAAGTTAAAAGCAATAAGTAGCATTCCTTGATCACCCATCCACATATTCATCTAACTCCCACTATTCAATTGCTCCCCCTTTTTGTTTTCACTTAAATGAAGGGATTTTCTTTGCAGGCATTCAAAACATATCGTAACGACAACAAAGCCTTGACTTTCACAACATGGGATGGGTTATATGAATCCTCCTTTACCGATTCACACATTTTACGGCAACACTGTCGAAAGTTGAAGATTTAGCCAAATTCATGCTTATTATGTCACCCAATTTTTCTACACCCACCTTCCCCCTTTTATTAAGATCACCTCTCTTTACCTGTGCCAGATTTTAAGAATATGGCAAAAGAGAATGAAAAGCAAAAGAAGCAAACAGTGTAAGTGAAAGTAGTATATGGCTCCCAAGATACTCTCATCAAAAGAAAATTAAACGTCAGGCATGATGAGTCATAATAAGACTGGGCAAAATAAATGCGTAGCTCATTTTATTTGTCCTAACATAACTATCTTGAAACAAACAATGGAATCAAACAACTTAAACACATTTCTGAAGATCTTCAAATGCAAAAATAGCGATTTAGCTTATAAAAAGAAATCATGAAAAATTAGATAACACATCTTAATGATACTCATTCTGCAAAACCATGTTAAAGTGTCAGCATTTTCCATAGAGCAGTCCCATTATAGCACTCCTAGAGTCACGACTGATGTCAAAGGATAATGGGATAAAGTAGCCCTCAAATTTTAAGCATGCCCCTTAAATTGCTTCCATTAAAGGGTACCACTCAAGCCCATGCCAAGCACGTGACAAGATTTCAGTTCACAGAGCTATTCATGGTGTGGAACTTCATAGACATTCAATGATATTAATTATTGTGAAAGAAAGAGCTTGGATAATTGGACAAAACTCACATGTAATTGCATAAAAGTAGATGGTAATACATCACTCAATTCAAAAATCCAGGATTTGAAATGATGTCCTTTTATTAATTCCTCCTAAATTCCATTGATTGATCCTAAAGATTTCAACACTTATCTAATTTGAAGCCTTCAATCTCTGGTCCGGTTCCGAGACCTTGAGATAACATAAGCCTCTTAAATAAATAAATAAAAGCAGGTTTTCTATTGCACTCTGAATCCCCCAAAAAATACATTCATTCGGTGTGGGTACTATGAACGCCATGATGATATAGTCATATGGGAAAAATTTATACTGCTACAATGTAAGCTGGCTTTTGGTTCTTAAAAGACAGCGCTGGAAAAGGAAACTATCCGTTAAACACTTCTATCTAGGAAAGAAGTAAACCCGCCAATCTTAGGATTAAGTAAGGGCAAAAGCAGTCATACCTATTATGGTACCAACAACCCCAAATGGACGTGCTACCTTAATCATTTTCTCAATAGAAGGCCTTAATGATTAGCAAATTCATTTAACCCATAGAAATCTACCAAGTTAGAATTGTAAGTCATGACATAAGGCATATTGATATATTGCTACATACATACGGGCCATTGTGTCACATAACCATGAAAATCCATATAAGCTCATCACATCAACTTCAATCTAGAATCATATGGTGACCAGCTTTTCCATATATCAGATACTTTCAGCAGGGGGAGGAGATTGAATATACCTGACAAAGGTACATAGATTGTTCAGCACTTGAAAACTTGGGCCTCTTAAGAAGAAGTACCTCTCGGGCCAACAAAACCTGCTTCCAGTACACATTACTGCTGTAAGGTTCCCACGGATATCCAGGCAATGTTCCAATACTGGGGTCTGTAGGATCCTTAGCTATACTAGCCATCCAACGTAACATTCTTGATACACAATCCTTCTTTCTCTTATGATGAAAAACCGCCTGCTTCACTTCGATTGAATCCAGAACCATCATCTCTTCCTCATCTTCCATCAAGCATTTTGCATAAACATTAGAGTTCACCTTGCTCTTCACATTATCGATCACATATGCATCAACTTTCTGATTTTCCGACATATCTGAGGAAACATCATTCGTAGACCCTGCCTCACTCTTCTCTACCTTCAAGTTTTGTCTCTGACACTTAGCTTCACATCCATCTGTGCAACTCAGCTCACTCTTCTCCACTTCTAAGTGGTGGTATGCATCAGTCTTCTTCCTCTGATCGATAACTTTCAACATGAAAAATTCAAACTCTCTTTCTAACTCCATCAGAACCCCATCAACATTCACACTACCACACCATAACTGACCCTTGAAATCCTTATCTTCGGATATTTTCAACAACTCCCTTTCCAGTGAATCTAAATACTTGTTGTAAATCAATCTAATAGCCGAGCCAATACCCGAACCCAACCCATGATCGTGGCCCACCTTATCCCACAAACCCTTCTTCGAAACAGTGTCGTATCCACCTTTCTGCGTGACAACAAAGAATAGTTTGAGCAAATCTACGGACTGCCCATTTCCAAGCATTGGAGGCAAAGGCCGAAAAGAATCACCAAGACATATCTCTTTAAGAAAAAGGGATACATATTGATCGAACGAACTTCGATACGTATCTTTTTCTTGTTTCACGCAACCATTGACAGACAGGTTGCATGTTTGAAACTTATCAGGCGTTTTGCAGTGAGCTACAGATAACCCATCGTCTAATATCGACCGTCCTGCCATGGATTTTCGAATACAAACCCTAGACCAGCAAGTAATAGAGTTCAAATTTAATTTCGTCAAAAACCGGAAGAATACAAACGTCATACAAATCTACGACAAACAAAATACCCACGGACAAACAGAGTGAGAGAGAACTCCCCATCTGCTATTGGGCATAACCGTGGGGATTAGGACATAACTCCCTTTGTTCAAGGGTAATTCCCATTCGTATCCAGCTAAGGGAAACTAGAGCAGATGAGTAAAATGGTTCTCGGCAGGAAGACGTTGATGAATGAAATCTTGGAACCAGTGAGACCCATGTAAATTTTGTCCCGCGCTCTCCCTCTCTCAGCGGAAGTGGGTCAGGGAAAAAGAAGGGGAGAGGGAGCCATCCTTTTAGAATTTTTGAACCGTAGAAGACGGCCTTCTCGATAAAACGAGAGAGAGAGAGAGAGAGAGACTGTAGCGGTGTCCACTGGGAGTAGAGGTAGAAATACGTACCAGTACAGCAAACATCGGTTTAGACCTGGAACTTTCCTTTCTCCCTCGGCCTATACCCTTTTTCAACCTCTGTTTTTTAAGGGTCCTCAGGTGACACTGAAAATTAAGGTGGGGAGTGACAGAATAAGAGGAACAGAAAGCGAGCGGGAGAGATGATTTGAAGGTGCAAAAATTATCTCAAATGAAAATGGTAGGGAGATGAGGTTTCGGTGAGATGAATAGGATTCATGATGAGAGATCATGACCTAAATTTACAGTTGGTACAATATATATTTTTCATGGTATTTTTCGGATTAGATATGAGGTCAAGGCATTGCATGATTGGCATATTAAGACAAAGCGAATTCCAAATAATATTATCTAACCATGATTAATTAACTGGGTAATTGATTTGGATAGGCTGAATTTGACTTTGATAGTTTTAATAGATATATGATTCTTTTTTTTAAAAAAAATAGCATCAAAAAAATATTTTTTATTTATA
>JAODPA010067987.1:0-10372 GCA_025585075.1 Nepenthes mirabilis | reverse complement strand
AAATATTGATATATTATTTTAAATTTATTCTATTAAAACATCAAAATTATATAAATATTGACTTTATTGAAATAAATCTTGAATTGTCGTTAGTTTGATTTGATGGGACCTGATGCGTCCTTGGATTTGAACTTTGAATAGATTCGGGCTGATCCGCTTGTATGATTCTGACTCCGTTCACTGAGTCTGGATCCTACACACCACTAATCGAAGAGGAGGTCAGTGTGTCGGTGGAAAGTTATCCCACCGAAAATACTCCGACGCTCAAGTCAGTAAACAGCCTTCAAAATCTGAAAAAGTAACTGAAAATGAGAATTGAGAGAGTGAGTGTGAGAGTGCGTGGGTTTCCATATGAAAGAGAGAGAACGCCGTCTCTTGAATTTGGATGGTGTGTGAAGGCAGTAGGCGTTTGTCAACAGGAAGAGCGTTTGTATGCCTTTGATTTGTGTTCTTTCTCTTAGCACCTTTGGATGCTTTGTAGAGAGAGAGTACGAGATCGTCATGGAATGTATAGTCGAGAGCATATGTTTGTGCAATAGAGAGCGCAGTAGTAGGCGTTGTGTGAATAGGTGTTTGCGTGCCCTGAGTGAAGACCCTAGGGCTCTTTTTAATGGCGGTTGGGTGATCTTCTTCGATTGAAAGCTATGATCCCTTGTGCCATATTTAGGCGGCCTTCCTTGTGAGAAAGGCACGCGTTGCCTAATTAGCTGAGATTGTTTTCTTCTCTGGCAGGTAGTGACTTTCCAAATTTTCTGCTTTCCTTTCGAATATATTACCATTGGAAGGCTCCATTTGGTAGGAATTGGGAAGATCTGACGCCTTCCTTACCGATCTCATCAACGTCCTTTTTTGGAACGGGTTGGAATTATGGAAGGCGTAGGGTTAGGAAAAAAGTTGTTGCTAACTGCCTGCTGGAGCGTGGACCCAAGTGGGCCAGGCCTGTGAAAAGCCTTTTTATTCTTGGCTTGTTGCTACAGTGATTCTGGTCAACGAACCGGTTAATTATCCCGAGCGCGAGTAGGCCGCCTACCTGTGCCTCAGTTGGTCAATGCTGGCGTTGATCGTCTGATACATGTTTGGGCATTTCAAGAATTCGACCCTCATTTCCTGTTGGGCCAATGTTGACCGTCCAACAGTGGATCTGGGTTGCCTTTGACTATCGGGCCATCCCATTTACTGTACACCCATCACTAGCCCCCCATTCCGATGGCCAAAATTTCAGCCTCCGGCATGTTCATGATGGGATGCTCCTCGCCGTCTTTTGTTGCCTGAAAATTCTGGAGAACTCCATGAAAGTGTGTGGCATTGACCGTATCTGTTAACCGTCTTGGTCAGATCAGGAGAAGAAAGTTGACCGGATCTGTTGACCATCTCTGGTCAAATCCAGAGAAGAAAGTTGACCGAATTTATTGACCGTCTCTATTCAGATCCGGAGAAGAGAGTCAATCAGATCTGTTGACCATCTTTGGTCAGATCCGAAGAAGAAAATTGAAAGAATTTGTTGACCGTCCTGGTCAGATCCAGAGAAGAAAGGTTGACCGGATCTATTGACCATCCCTGGTTAGATCCGGAGAAGAAAGTTAACCAGATGCGTGATGTGTCTTCACGTGGTTGACCACTATCCCAGCCATTAATGCAACAGAAGATTTGTTCAAAAGAGGCCCATTTGGAATGCGACACGTGGCAGGAATGATGGCACGCCTTCTCGAGGATGTTTAAGGCATTTCACACCTTTCTATTTAAGTTTTCCTCCTCTACACTTAGCATTTTCCACGCCTCCTGCTCTGCTTCTTCGTCTTCAACCTTCTTTCATTCCAAAGAGAAATCATAATTCTTCTGGAAACATGGCTTCGACCTCTGTTGCCGATATCACTTCTGTTCTCCGAGGAATGACGTAAAAGAGATGCGCATTGAGTTCAACATCTCCAAAGACAACGCGTGGAGGGTTTCAGACAAGGACGACAGGGCCTTTTCTATGCCGGTGGGATACATAACGGTGTATGAGGCCCACCTGAGGAGTGGTCTCCGTCTTCCTCTTCCGGACGACTTACAGTTGATCCTCTAGACTTTGCATGTTCCCGTCGCCCAGCTCTAGCCAATGCTGTACGGTATATTTACACCTTTTTGTATCTTTTTCCGTAAGTATTCTAGGCGGTTAACAATTTCCATGATGAAGGGATTGTTCAAGATAAACCAGGGAGGAGAGTGGATCTCCCTAATTCCACGTAGTGGCCTAAAGGTTAATACGGCCATCTACGACTCACTGAAAAATTAGAAGAACCGGTTCTTCTTTGTGAGGGTGACTAAAACCTGGCCCTTGGCAAAGGATTGGGGCCAGGTGCCGGAGGTTTATACAGGACGCCGTCTATGGCGGAAACGGCGCCCTTCGAGTGGTTAACCAAATTGGTCAAGGCCTATCTCTCTGACTTCAAGAGAGATTTCTTGGTCTCTAGGGTAGAGACCAATAAGGTGAATTGAGGACCGCCTTCCCCTGTTCAGAAGTTCAAGGCACCACTGCCGACGATTATGATACAGCCGGAGGAGTCTAGGGGCCTGTTCATCCATCCCTGTCCGACAGACGACGACTTCATTGGCCCAAGGCCCAAAAGGATGGCTGTGGAGATGCCCTCCTCATCGTCTTCGGGGCTAGACTATATCGCTGTCAAGATTTGCAGCGATCTCGGCAGTGCCACCGAGATGGAGAAGTCGTTTGAGGACCTGCCGAAAACTGGGACCGAAGGCATTATTCTGGTGCAGCCTGCGCCACAGGTGGTTCTTCGAGCGGTGCAGACGGGGATTTTATCGTACCCAGCTTGTGAGCCACCGGTGAAGTCATAGGAGCCGTCAGTCGGCTCACCAGCCATGCAGCTGCCCGCTGAGCAGCCGGTGATTGACCTTTACCCTCCTGTGGCTACAGTGGAGGCCGTCGCCAGGGAGCCTGCTGCCGCCGTGGACGACATTGGTGAGGGACTCCTGGAGGAGGCCGCCGCCAGCTCCGCTCGTGAGGGCATTGCTTCCAGCCCGCCGCCGCTGGAGCCAGACTTGGAAGCCAGACCTGATAGGCCCGCACGGAGAGTCTGAGAGGTATAATTTTCAGTGATACTTTCTGTATAACTTTTCCTTTCGAATTTTTGATTTGTTTTGTTCTTTGGTACAGAAGTAGAAGGTGCTAGCTGCCATTCAAAGGTGATTGATCAGCGGGACCGGGTGATCTCTGACGGGGAGGCAGAGATCGCCTGGTTGGATGTGAAATTGGCGTCTTCGAGGGCAGAGTACCGGTCGGATGCCACCGCCTTGCAGACCGTTCTAGTTGACACAGAAGCCGAGAATACTAGTCTGAAAGAGGAGAATGCTCACCTTCGGGAGGAGAACGAGCTGATCACCGGGCGTCTTAGCCAGCTTGGAGGGCAACTGACGGAGCTGGAGAACCGCCTGAGCCTCCGAATACACCCCCACGAGATTGAGCAGCTGATGTGGTCGCAAATGTGGGAAGGGGTCAATATGTGTCAACATATCACACGACTTATTGACCCAAATTTCCCGGTGGACCTGCTTAATATGTCAAATAGGTCCGCCCAGACCCGCAAAAGTCTCATGAGGGATCCGCGAGACGTTCAGGCACTGCCTCCCTAACCTTTTGTCGATTTTTGGTCTTCCCTTTGTATTATGTATAGTGTAATACATTTGAAAACAATAAAATGAGAATTTTTCCACTTTATGTCTGTTTCTTCTTACTGCTTTATGCTTACATGTTTGTTGTACTGGACGGCCAACTCAGGTGGCTGGCGGCTATTGTGTTGCTGCCAAAGGAGTGAAATCCTTTTGTTTTTTTTGTAGGTGGTTATATATGTGTTAGCCGGCCTAGTAGTGGTGTCTTGTGAGTAAAGCCTGATGGCGCTACCCAAGTGCCAACTTAGGCGGCCAGCCTTGGAGAAAAATTTTTTTTCCTTTGACCATCGTTGACTGATCATACTATCTCCTCGTGGAGGAGGTCGTTGGGTGTGTTGCGCTAGCCTCTTATGATTTTGACCGCTAACGGGCCACTCGGATGACCAAGGTTTAGATTCGACCACCTATGGGCCGCCTAAATGACCAGGGTTTAATACAACCACTAACAGGCTGCTTGGATGATCGAGGTTCATACTAGATCGCTTATGGACTACTTGGATGATCATGGGCCGCTCGAATGACCGAGGTTCATGTTCGATCACTTATGGGCTGCCTGGATGACCAAGGTTTAGTAACGAGAGGGTGAAGACCCTCATGACTTAGGGGCAGTCTAAGTCGGGTAACTTATAAAGCAAATACATATATATACGTATGCACACAGGAAAAAGAAGGCAATATGCTAAGGAAATACTTATTTTGACAAATTGAAACAAGCAGGCGAATGCGTACACTCAATAATGCAAGTACATACCTAGGTCACTTATTGGAAGTAACGTTTGAGGTGGATCGCGTTCCACGTTCATGGGACCAACTTTCCATCCTGGTTTCGAAGCTTGTATGCTCCATTTCGCAGGATGACGGAGACTAGGAAAGGCCCTTCCCAATTGGGAGAGACCTTGTTGCGGCCGGCCAGCTTGTCGTGGCCTCGACGCCTCGTAGGACCAGGTCCCCAATACGAATTGTCGCGCATTTACCTTTTTGTTGTAGTATCGGGTAATTCGATATTTGTAGACCGTTGTCCGTATTCTGGCTGCATCGCGGGCTTCCTCCAACAAGTCTAGGTGTTCCCTATTTTTTGGGAGTTACCCTGTGGGTCAAATGATTACACCCTAAGACTTGGAAGCCCGATTTTGACCAGGATTACCGCTTCAGTCCCGTAATAGAGACTGAAGGGCATCTTGCACATTGGTTCTTTTGGGGTTGTTAGGTAAAACCAGAGAATTGAGGGGAGCTCGTCTACCTAGGAGCCCCCTGCGTCTTCCAGCTTGATATTTAACCTGTAGAGTAGCGTTTAGTTCGTGACCTATACCTATCCATTCGCTTTGGGGTATGCCACCAAAGTGTAGACCAGCTTGATACCAAGGCTGGCACAATACTTGGTGAATCATTTTTCCGAGAATTGGGTCCCGTTGTCGATCACGACGACCTCTGGGACCCCAAATTTGAAATAATGTTTTGGTGAAGGAATTCAAGAGCGTTGTGCTCTGTAATTTTTGCCAGTGGGATTGCCTCGATCCACTTGGTGAAGTAGTCGATGCCCATGATGATGAACTTCCTTTACCCCGTGGCAATAGGAAATAGGCCGAGAATATCGAGCCACTATTGCGCGAAGGGCCAAGGGGCCTGAAGTGTCTTCAAGTCAGCGGACAGCTAGCGGTGAAGGTTACTGTGAAGCTGGCAACTTTCACACTTTTTCATAAATTCGAGCATGTCCTTTTTCATCGAGGGCCAATAGTAGCCATGCCGCATGATCTTGAAGGCTAAGTTTCTTCTGCCAACATGTGCTCCGCAAATCCCGAGATGCACTTCTCTAAAGGCGTAGTTAGCCTCTTCGGGAGTTAGGCATCGAAGGTATAGGGTTGAGTAACCACGGCGATATAGCCGCCCATCAACCACAGTATACCAACCAGCTGTCTTTTTGATTCGCTTAGCCTTCTCTGTGTCTTCTGGCAATGATCCATCAGTCAGATAGCTAAGGTAGGGCGTCATCCAGTTTTCTACTTCAAAAATCTGCATCGCCTCCTACTTCTCTATGCTGGGAGTGTTCAGAATTTTTCTCATGTCCCTCGAGTACTGTTCTGAATTTTTGGCTGCAGTGGCTCTAGCTAGCTGGTCCGCCTTCTAATTTTCAGTTCTAGGAACATGAATCAGGGTTAGTTTGTCGAAACCCTGGGCGACCTCCCTCGCCTTTGCCAAGTACTTGGCCAGGTGAAGGTTGCTTACCTCGAAGTCTCCGTTAACCTGGTTAATGATCAGTTCGGAGTCGCTGTAGACCTCCAACCTCTTGGCAGAGCACTCCTTTGCTAATCGTAATCCTGCTAACAGGGATTCGTATTCGGCAACATTGTTGATTGCCGAAAAATTGAGTCTGAGGGAATACTTCACCTCAAACCCGTTTGGGGTCATGAGGACCACTCCAGCGCTACTGCCGGCGTCCGTAGATGAACCATCTATGTGGAGTATCCACTTTGGAACTCCGTCAAGTTGCACCGCGCTTTCTGCGAGCTGTTCTTTGAGGACTAGGTCGTGGTCTCAATAATGAAATTGGCCAGAGCCTGTACTTTTACAGTAAGTTTGGGCCGAAATTTGATGTCGAACTTGCCTAACTCGATAGCTCATTTTACCAGCCGTCCAGAAATGTCAGGTTTCTGGAGTATACTTTTCAGAGACTGGTCAGTGAAGACCACTACGCAGTGTGTCTAAAAGTATGCCCTTAACTTCCGTGCAGAGAATATAAGTGCTAAGGCCAGCTTTTCCGCGTGTGGGTAGCGCATCTCTGGGCCGATCAACGTTTTACTCACGTAGTAGACCGGCCATTAAGGGTCGGAGTCCTGGTGTACGAGGACGGAGCTGAGTGATACCTCTGACACCGCCAGGTAAAGATACAGCTCTTCTCCTCCCTTGGGTGACACTAGCAATGGCGGGCTGGTTAGATACTGCTTCAATTCATCAAAGGTTATCTGACAGTTTGCTGTCCATTGAAATCTGTTGGATTTTTCCCCTCTTAGGGCCTTAAAGAAGGGTTGGTATTTATCGCCAAACTTCGCGAGGAAGTGGGACAACGCTGCTAGCCGCCAGTCAATCGCTGGACGTCCTTTACGCTCTGCAGGGGATCCATGTCTGTGAGGGCCTTAATATTCTCTGGGTTTGCCTCAATCCCCCGTTAGGTCACGATGTAACCCAAGAATTTACCAAAGGCTAACCCAAAGATACACTTAGCCGGATTTAGCTTCATGTGATGCTTGCAGAGCACCTCAAACGACTCTACCAGGTCGTGGATGTTGTAGCCGGTGACCCTGCTCTTGATAAGCATGTCATCGACGTAGACCTCCATGTTGCGACAGATCTGTTTCTCAAATATCTTGTTGACCAGTCGTTGATAGGTTGCGCCAACATTTTTCAATCCGAAGGGCATCACTTTATAGCAATAGGTGTCCTGATCTGTCATAAACGAGATGTGCTCCTTGTCTTTCGGAGTCATCCGGATCTGATTGTAACCCAAATAGGTGTCCATAAAGTTTAGCAGCTCATGTTCGACTGTCGAGTCAACCAGTAGGTCGATCCTGGGTAAGGGAAAACCATCCTTTGAGCAGGCTTTATTAACGTCGATGAAATCGATGCACACTCGCCATTTTTCATTATTTTTCTTCACCAAGACGACGTTAGAGTGCCAATCTGGGTAGTAGACTTCTCTAATAAATCCTGTGTCCAGCAGTTTCTTCACCTCTTCTCGGATGGCGATTAGCTTTTCTACGGAGTGGTTTCTCCGCTTCTACCTGACGGGCTTCCGGCCAGGATTAAGCCCCAACTTGTGGACCATCACCTCAACCGGAATCCTAGGCATGTCTGCTGGAATCCACGGGAAAATATCAGTGCTCCGTTGCAGGAATGCAATCAATTTATCGTGCAGTGTTCTAGCGAGTGAGCCGCCGATCTATACACACATTTTCGGTTCCTCCGGGTTCAGTGGGACTAGATTTGTGGCTTCTCCGAACTACGCTTATTGTAGGGTTGTTGTGTCTCGATGATCGAGTTTTTCAACTATTCTAGTACTGCCGCTAGGGGCAATTTGAGACATGTAACATACCCGCCCAGTATTTTGGTCGCCTAACACCTCTCCTACACCATAAAGCGTTGAAAACTTCATCTTGAGGTGTGGAATCGAGGTGACTACCCCAAACGCTGCTAAGCACGGTCTGTCTAGTATAGCATTATAAACAGATGGCAGATCGACTTCCAAGAAGGTGAGCGTTCGACTCGTTATTTTTGGATACATGCTCAAAGTGACATCCAGTTGGATTGTCCATTGGACAGGTACTTGCTCGTTGTCAAGACCATACAATGGGCCATCGGCAGGTTTTAATTGGTTCTTTTTTAAACCTAGTTTAAAGAATGCATCCAAATAAAGCAAGTCATTTGAACTATCATTATCAATAAACACTTGCTTCAATTGGTAGTCGACACTACCGTCTGAAATGAGCGCGGATACAACAAGCGGGTCAGTATGGGGGAATATTATATTAGTCAAATCATCATCATTGAAGCTAATTGTGTTGTCCGCCGTGCGCTACTTCTTCCTCCCAGTCTGCTACTTCTTGTCATCGGTTGGGTTTTTGGCAGGTTGGGTGGTGACCATATTAACCAACCCTGCCGCAACCCAATTTCAGAGAGGAGACGGCTCCTACCTTTCTCCCCCAGCTACTCCAGAACTCTGTCCAGGGCCCTTGACAAACTTGGTGAGATGGCCCCTACGAATCAGCTCCTTAATCTCCCTCTACAATGTCTTGCAATCTTTAGTAGAATGTCCAGTAGAGTGGTAAAAATTGCAATACTTCAATTGGTTCCTGGTGTCGTTCTTCAGTGGTTTTGACCACTTTAGGAATTTTTTCCCGCGGATCTACATAAGGACATTTGAGCGTGTGTCTGTCAGTGGCGTAAAGCTGATGGGCCCGTAATCTCTGCATTCTGGCGGGCCAGTTCTATGCTGCTTTCGGCGGGAGTGATCGCCGCCGCTGTATTTTCTTTTTTCCTCTCCAGAGAATGGGCGAGGCTGGTCTGCCCATTCTGGGCGTTTTGCTTCGTTGGCCTCCTCTACCGCTGCGTAAGCTCGGGTGATTGATTCCACCTCCCAAAAGGTCTGGGGATTCTTGTGGGCCAGGCACTTGAAGAAGTCCCCGTAGGTCAGCGCGGAGATGAAACTGCCCAACATTATCTCTTCCGTGATCCAGGGAATCCGCATGGCCTTTGCCACAAAGTGGTCCAGAAATCTCCGCGAGTTCTCTCCTGACTTCTGTTTGCTGTGGGAGAGGTGCCACGGCTGCTTCTCTTCCCGTCAGCTCGAGGCATACTGAGTTAGGAAGAGATTTGTGAGCTCCCGGAAGCTACTGATGGAGCCTGAAGGGAAGTGATGAAACTAGATGCAGGCATCTCCTTTCAGCATGAGCGGAAAGTAGCGGCACATTATTGAGTCTTCCAACCCTTGTAGACTCAGATGGGTGTGAAAGTGATCCAAATGGTCGATTGGATCACTACTCCCATCGTATGAGTGAAGAGAAGGCATCTTGAATTTGGTGGGCAGTGGACGATTTATGATCTCCGCTGTGAAGGGAGATCTGTCAAGGTCAACAGCGTGCTCATCATCCTTGAACATGCGGTTCCAAATCTTATCCCCCCGTGGATCTGCGCGAGCAGCGTTGGCAGATCTCTTAGAGTTGAGGTAAGCCCTCAACTCTGTTTTATCCCTAAAGGGTCCAATAGCCAGCCGGCTACTATCTCCAACAAACCTGACAGTCCTGGAGGCTTGCTCCTGGACTGAGTTTCCATTCTCCACTCGAGAGTATCAGTGGTTTCTTCTTTCTGGACTTTCTCCCGGCGTAGTGCTCCCAGAGTGCTCTTTAGGCCTGTTCTAGCTTGGAGCGCGTGAAGAGGCTGGGATCTAGTAAGCCGCCGGCCTCTCGGGCCTTCTGGCCGATTTCTTTTTCCTCCGGCCACCTTTTTTGGTGGCCGGTACAATGACGGCTGGGGGCGAAGCCCCCTGCTATGGCTGCTCTTATTGAGAGCAGAGTAGTTGGAGTAGGCAGTTATTGGTTTGCTTTAACTCCATCAGTCGTTGGAAGAAAGGTGCAGGCTCCCTGCTTGTCGTCTCGTTGACCAGGGTACCAGCAGCGTGGTCTTGGTCAGGAGAAGTGGCGTCTCTAGCAGGATCGCTAGTTTGGGTTCTCGTATTTACCATTGCAAATGAGTCTGGCAGAAAAAAGAGAACGTTGTGAGGGATTGTGGTTGGCTTTTCGTAAGCAACGGAGAGCAGTTGCTAACTGCCTGTTTGAGCATGGGTCCAAGTGGACCAGGCCCATGAAAAGCTTTTTATTCTTGGCCTGTTGCTACAGTTATTCTGGTCAACGCACAGGTTGACCGTCCTGAGCGCGAGTAGGCCGCCTGCTTGTACCTCAGTTGGTCAACGCTGTCGTTGACCATCTGATACGTGTTTGGGCTTTTCAGGAATTCGACCCTCATTTCCTGTTGGGCCAACGTTGACCGTCCAATAGTAAATTTAGGCCACTTTTGACTATCGGGCCATCCCATTTACTATATACCTATTAGGACCTATAAGATTGTGCCATGGAATTTTACTCTAACCAATTTAGTCATTATACATATGTCTCTTTCAACAATTGACATATGAATAGAATTTTAATATATAAAT
>JAODPA010067986.1:0-10372 GCA_025585075.1 Nepenthes mirabilis | reverse complement strand
ATATCCAAATTATTAAAAATAATAAATAATCCCAATTAAATCGGGTAAGAAGAATTCGGAACATTGCAGGGTGGCATCCCAATACAGGAACTGGCTCTATCCCATAGAGATTATCAGGAGTTCTCCTACCTTCCTGCACGATTGAACCATTTGTATCATAAATACAGCATTTTTTATGAAAGAATCTCACTTTAAAATTTTCATCACATAGTTGGCTAATACTCAATTGGTTTGATATATATCTGGATACATACAAGACATCACAAGGATTTGAGAGCCCAAAAATACCAATCAATCATTTTCCAATGATAGGAGCCTTCGCTCTATCACCAAATACAACCGTCCCATTGACATCGTCAATCAGAGATGAAAACATTGCTTTATTGCCGCACATGTGTCTTAACTATCTACTGTCTAGATGTCATAGTGAAAGATTTTGAGCTTTAAGGGCAATATGTGAGATTTTGTAGGGATAAATTTTGGAGACTTGTTTTCGGTCTCTCCTCTTTATCCATCTTTGTCTTCCCAAATTTACCTTTCGATCTAATCTTTTTACTTTGTCATTTAACTGTTAAATATGGTTAACCAAGTTTTCTATTTTTGCCCATTATCTTTGATTATATAACAAATTGATAGTGTGACAACGGGGACAAATGTGCCCAATTTGTCCACACGCATGGTAGGTAGGAAAAAACTTACTGTGACGGAATGGATTTTTTTATCATACGTTAATAACAAATAACTAATGCCCAAAATAAAATAATATAAATATCTGTAAAAAATTAGGCAGAGTTTTTCCTAAAATTAGATAAAAATCCAATACAAACAACCTACATTTTTCATAACCAGGACAACATTTAGATGAATGACTTCCAATTTCTTTCATTTCACAAACATTGGCCCAACAAGATGCCATATTCATCCATGGTTTGAAGACAAATACATCCTATCCACTATACTAAAATTCAGATAAGAGATGTCTATTAGGACCTATACTGGCTCCAAAAGCAGATAGCAGAAGTAGAACTATGTCCATAATATGAACTTTCGGCAGCATACATACTGTTCCAACAAAATTTATAACATACTATGACATACATATACAATATTCATCCACAAATTTAGGTAATTACATTCAAGCTAACTAGAATCCCAAAATATGTTTTGAAGCTCCCAAAATATCTTCTTGAATAGACTTTATCTACTCCTACTTGTCTGACATCAACTCTACGATCTCATCTGGAGGAAAAAAAATAGAAAAGTGAGCCGAAACCCAATAAGGTACAGTAAAAACATGCAAATATAATGCTTTCATACAGAATATAACTACAGATAAGTAGAGACATGGAAATATACGAAGAATAAAAAATACATGAAAATAGAAGACAGTACATTTACGTAAAACATGCTTTGAAAATCATAATTAAGTATAACAGATATCAAAAATAAGAAACCAATATTAAACTCTATAAATTCATGAAGTCTAACTTTATTATCAGAAGGACCAAATTAGTAAACCCAACTAGTCGATGGAGCGAATAATCGAGGATAGATTATATTACGCACACAATCAAAGTCAGAAACGAAACAGAAATATCTCTTCTTTCAAGATTAGTACCGGATTACCCCCGAAGGCCGGCCAGAATAGAAATTCTACCCTCTAGGTGAACACTATGAGGAAGGGTAGACCACGTACAATTCCATGGATAGAGTTATCCTCGATTATCACCATAACGTTTTAAGGCATGTCGGAGAATCTTACCTAACTAAATAATAGTCTTAGGTCTCTTTTCTTATTAACTTATTTAACTGAAATACTAGACAGAAATACTTAACTGAACTATACTCATTTGAAGGGATTTTTGCTCATATTCTTACATTCTTTATTTATCATGCCTCAACGACAAGTCAAACTCTTTCAGATTACCCTTCAGTTAGTTTAGAAATTCACAGTAACTTAGTAGTACAGTTCCATATAAATTTTTTAGAAAAAAATCAAGGCGTGAGCAATAAACTTTCACAATTTAACCTTTACATATCAAGATTTAAGGATTTTAAACACCAAAATTCTCAATGTTCATTCTAGGGTTTTACACAAAGCTTTCAGATTTAAATCAGACACTAAATACATATTTACTCATGAAATCAAAGTCATATATCATAATATATATACAAAATTATGTAATTAAACTAAAAATTCTCAAATTTTTGAGCTAATGTTTGCCACAAAATATTCAGACACAAAACGAATACAAAACGTGAGCCTAATCATGGAATCAAAGACATATATGATAATACATAAACCATGAATTTGAACCAAAAATACCCAATTTTTCGAATTAAGGTTTGAAGCAAATCTGTCCGGACATAATCGAATGCCAAAACATAAATTAAACATGAAATTGAAGTCACAATTCACAATAATCGTGTATAAATACAAGATCTAATCACAAACTTATAGGAAATATGCAATATTTGTACAAAACTTGGGGAACGAGGGTTTTCGAACATGAATGAGAAAATAGAGATGTCAAAAATGCAGTAAAAATGGAAAACGAAGTTGGAGATACACTTGCTCTCACTCGATTTACCGTTTTCCACACTTTGATCGGATGAAAATTAATAAAGAGACGCTTCCCTTTTCCTTCCCTTCCTTTCCTCCTTCGCTGCTTCTGCGTTCGTGGCCTCAACTTCTCTTCCTTTCCCTTTTTAAACAAAACAAAAATTAGGTCGCTGAAATAAAATTAGGCGTGCGCTCGAGCGCCTAGAGAGCACGTAGTGAGCACCAGGTCATTGTCGGGGCCTTGCTCGAGCACCTCAGGCGGGCAACGAGTGGGGCTCCACTGGTTTCTAGTGCCTGCTGCTGCACTCGAGCGTGTGGCAGGTGCCATGCTACTATGCGGCAGATCAGTATATAACAACCCAATTTTCACTCTTTTCACTTTCGAAACTCATTCTTCCAAGTATATTTAGCCTCATTTTAATTATTATTATTTTAATTACTTTTAAATTATCATATTTTGGGTTTAGGACCTCATAACTCTCTCCCACTTATAGAAATTTCGTCATCAAAATTAAATAAAACACGTACTTCAAGAGAATAAATGGGGGTATTTGCCCCGAAAATACATCCTCAAAAGCACATATAACCATAATATCTCTAGCCAGCACACTATAACTCCCAATGGTGCTAGCATATGTTAGATAAGTATGGCATCCACTTTTCATCAAGTACTTAGCATGCAAAGTAGAACTTAATATAGGCATCTCCTTTTTTTCTAATACCTTGAAAGAATAGGGGTTCAATTTCAGGAATATCAAAGTATACATTTTTTAGAAAATAATCAATATTGACATGATATTTTGTTAACCACTCTATTGCTAAGATAACATCAAAATCACCAACATTTAGCAATATCAAGTCTACCATCAAACATCTCCCATTCACCTTCACCACACATTTCGGATATACAATATTAGTAACTACTGAGGATCTAATAGGCATTGACACAGATAAAGAATAATCCAAAATTTACGGGTCAGACACAATAAAGTATGCAAATCGTGGAGAAATAAAAGAATGGGTAGACCCTAAATCAAATAATACAGAAGTTGAAATTTCACAGATAGAAAGGATACCTTCCTCAACGTTCAGAGATGCCTCAGGGTCTTGTACCACCACCGCAAATACCTTAGCCGAAATGGTAGGCTTCTTTGCTTTTGACCTCTGGGGTAATGGACAATCTTTAATCTTGTGGCCCAACTGTCTACATCTAAAACAAGCTCTCGTCACCTTATGACAATGATGCCCTACATGATTGTTCCCATAGATATTATAGTCAGCCGCGGGCCCCTAAGAAATAGTCGCGACTGAACTCCAGTGATACCCTTCCCCTTTGCCACTGTCTTCGCCTTCTTAGAGGGCCCGGAGGGTCCCGCATTAGATCTTGTGCTATGGGCTGCCCGGCTCGTTGTTTTCTTGGTGAAGAACTTTTGCGTCTCCAGTTCCTCCTCATAAATTAAGGCCCGATCCAAAATATCAGCATACATTTGGATCTTATGAGTTGATAATTGCCTTCTAATATCGTCCCTCAATTCTTGTTGAAATTTCTTTGCTTTTCTCAATTCATCCTCCACAAAATATGGCGAATAACAAGACAACTCAGTAAATCTCGCGTCATACTTAGCTACAGTCAAGTTTCCCTGCCGAAGTTGCATAAATTCTTGCTCATTCTTATCCTGAAGATTGGATAAAAAATACTTTTTCATAAACGTTTTCTCAAATATTTCCCATGTAATCTCCTCATTAGGCACACCTAACGCCCTCTTTTTCATAGCCCACCAGCTATCGGCCTCACATTCTAACTTATTTACCGCAAACATAACCTTTTCTCGGTCAAAACACTGAATCGCCTCGAAAATCTTCTTCATCCTTTGGATCCAGATATTCACCTTAATCGGATCCGGTTCATCCAAAAATTCAGGTGCACTCTCCGCCGTGAACCTATCATACGTAGTCGGAGTAGGATTTACTGGAACTGGCTCAGGTGCAGGGATCGGAGCCATATAACACTACTTTATTAACTCAACCGCATTTGTCATCCTCCCCAACAAGTTCACGTATTCTGCTTCTCGGTCGTGAGGAGTAATAGCACTTCCGCGGTTATTTCTTCTACATCTTTCACTACCTATCTTATATCCTATAATAAAAAATAATCACCACATTAATAAACCTCAAGAAAGCAATTTAGAGGGAGGGGTTATCAACAATTTAATAAAATTTAAGGCTAGCCTAGGGGTTAACTCTTATACATCCTATTTCATCCTAACTACCCTCAACCTATCCCTACCTAAAATTGAGCCTATGCTTCTACTTTATAATCGGTCAATTCTAAGGCATCTCATTTCTCTGATACCAGTGGTGACGAAATAGATTTTTTTTATCTTACATCAATAACAAATAGCTAATGCCCAGAATAAAGTAATATAAATATCTGCAGAAAATTGGGTAGAGTCCCCTCTAAAACTAGATAAAAACCTAATACAAACAATTTATATTTTTCACAACCAGGACAACATACAGATGAATAACTTTCAATTTCTTTCATTTCACAAACACAGGATCAACAAGATGTCACATTCATCCATGGCTTCAAGACAAACACATCATATCTATTATATCAAAATTCAGATAAGAGATGCCTATTAGGACCTGTACTGACTCCAAAAGTAGATAGCAAAAGCAGAACTATGTCCATAATATGAGCCTGCAGAAGCGTACATACTGTTCCAAAAAAAATTATAATATACTATGACATACATATACAATATCCATCCACAAATTTAGGTAATTACATTCAAGCTAACTAGGCTCTTAAAATAGGCTTTAAAGCTCCCAAAATATCTTCTTCACTAGGCTTTATCTACTCCTACTCGTTTGGTATCAACTCTACGGTCTCATCTGAAGAAAAAAATAAAAAAAATGAGTCGAAACCTAACAAGGTACAGTAAAAATATGCAAATATAATACTTTCATACAGAATATAAGTACAGATAAGTAGAGATATGAAAATATCCAAACAATAAAGAAATACATGAAAACAGAAGACAGCACAATTACGTAAAACATACTTCGGAAATCATAATTCAGTATAATAGATATCAGAAATTAGAAACTAATATTAAACTCTATAAATTCTGAAAATCTAATTTTATTATTTGAAGGACTAAACTAGTAGACCATACTAGTTGAGGGGGTAAATAATCGAGGATAAATTATATTACGTACACAATTAATGCCAAAAATTGAACAAAAATATCCCTTCTCGTAGGATCGGTACCAGATTACCCCCTGAAAGCGGGTTAGAACAGAAATTTTACTCTCTAGGTTAATGCTCTGAGGAAGGGTGGACCACGTATAATTTTATGGACAGAATTATCCACGATTATCACCATAACATTCTAAACAATGTCGGAGAACCTTACCTGATTAAATAATAGTTCGAGGTCCCCTTTCTTATTAACTCACTTAACTAAAACACTTGACTAAAATACTTAACTTAACTACTCAACTGAAATACTTAACTACGGGGATTCTTACTTATATTCTTACATTCTTTATTTATCATGCCTCAACGGTAAGTCAAACACTTTCAAATAACCTTTCAGTTAGTTCAGAAAATCACAGTAACTTAGCAGTACAGTTCCATGTAAATTTTTTAGATAAAAATATGGGCATGAGCAATAAACTTTCACAATTTAACTTTTACATATCAAGATTTAAGGATTTTAAATACCAAAATTCTCAATTTTTGTTCTAGGGTTTCATACAAAGCTTCCGAACTTAAATCAGATACTAAATACATATTTACTCATGAAATCGAAGCCACAGATCATAGTATATATACAAAATTATGTAATTAAGCTAAAAATTTTTAAATTTTTGAGCTAGGGTTTGCCACAAAATATCTGGACACAAAACGAACAAAAAATGTGAGCCTAATTACGGAATCAAAGCCATATATTATAATACATATACAAGGCCATGAATTTGAACCAAAAATGCCCAATTTTTTGAATTACGGTTTGAAGCAAATCTGTTCGAAAATAATTGAACACTAAAATGTAAATTAAACATGAAATCGAAGTCACAATTCCCAATAATCATGCATAAATACAAGATCTAACCATAAACTTATAGGAAATATGCATTATTTGTACAAAACTTGGGGAACGAGGGTTTTCAAACGTGAATGAGAAAATGGAGATGTCAAAAATGCGGTAAAAATGGAAAACGAAGTTGGAGATACACTTTCCTTCACCTGATTTACCGTTTTTCTCACTTTGATCAAATAAAAATTGGTAGAGAGACCCTTTCCTTTTCCTTTCCTTCCTTTCCTCCTTCGCCACTTCTGCATTCGTGGCCTCAACTTCTCTCCCTTTTCCTTTTTAAACAAAACAAAAATCAGGTAGCTGAAATAAAATCCAGCGTGCGCTTGAGTGCCTAAAGAGCGCGCAGCGAGCACCGGATCACTGTCGGGGCCTTGCTCGAGCTCCTCAGGTAGGAAGCGAGTGGGGCTCCACTGGTTTCTGGCGTCTGCTGCTGTGCCGCAGATCAGTATGCAGCAGTCCAATTTCCACTCTTTCTACTTTCAAAACTGATTCTTTCAAGTATATTTAGCCTCATATTGATTATTAGTATTTTAATTACTTTTAAATTATCAAGTTTTGGGTTCAGGACCTCACATTTAGGGACGCCCTTTGGTTTTCTAGATCCATGTCAAAAGTAAGTATTTAACCCAAATGTTTGTGAGATTCTAGTGGGTTTATTTACAGTTGTGTTATTTTTTGGTTTGGGCATAAGATTAGAATCAATTCGATTCTCTACACTTTTTGGCATTATTTTAAAAATTTTTTAGGCACCCATGTTTTTGTGGAAAGTTTTTGTAGGCAGAATGAAGAAAGGTTTAGAATGTTCACTATATTTAGAAGAATTCTCAATATAACTCAAGTCCTTTTTATTTCCTACAAACTTTCCCAATCTCAACATGTAATCTAAGTTTTGAATTCCGCTTGAGAATTTTTTTAATATCATGTTGAGTATTTTCAAACTCTAATTCCAAGGGTTTTATTTTAGTACACGAGGACCCGTTCACTATTTCCAGTTTGTGATATTTAGCGGTAAACCATTCTAGTTTTGTTGTGAGTTCTACCTTGTCTTTTTTAGACTCAGTTAATTTTTCACTATGAATTTTTTTTTCTTTACTTTTAAATATTTTCAAAATAATTTATCATGGGCCTCTTGAAGGTCATCAAATTTATTATTTGATTCCTCATAGGAAGAATCCAATCGATCTAATTTTGTACTAATAGCTTCATTATCATTAATAATGGAAGTCTTGAAGGTCATATAATTTACTTCTTCGTCCTTAAAAGATTTTTCATATTTTTCATCTTTTTTGTCATTTGAAAGGGATATATTTAAGGTTTTTCCTTTTTGACATTTAAAATTGGGACATTTAGTCTAAATGTGATCAAATCCATGGCATTCATGGCATTTGATTCTTTAAGGCTTCTTATTTTTTGTGTCTTTGTTCTCCTTTTTATCCTTTTTGATCGAACAATGAGACAGGTTTATCTCCTTGGAGGTTCTTTTGTTGTTTTTATTTTTAAAGAATTTTTTAAAAATTTTAACAAATAATGCAAAGTCCTCATCGCTGCATGAATCTTCATCAGAATTGTGATCTCTTTCTTCTTTTACAATTTTTAAAGTAATAGATTTGTTTCATTTTAATTCAGGGAGAGTGTGCTTATACGTTTATAGGGAGCCAATTGATTCTTCTATATTTAGTTTGTCAAGGTCTTTACTTTCCTCAATAGCAATAACATTCGGTCTAAATCGTTCAGGCAAAATTTGTAAGACTTTTTAGATAATTCTATTATCGGAATTCATTCTCCTAAATTGAATATAGAATTAACAATGTCATTTAATTTTGAATAAAATTTATCGAACGTCTCGTCATTTTTTATCAAAATTTCTTCAAACTCAGTTGTGAGCATTTACAATTTAGAGTTTTCAACTAGTTTAATTCCTTTATAGGTAATCTCAAAATGTCCTAAGCCTCTTTTGATATCTCACACATGAAAATACGCTTAAATTCTTAAGGAGATACGGTCATAAAGATAGTGTGTAACCCCTCATTGTTTCAATTACATGCATCAAGTTCTTCATTTGACTACAAAGATAAAACTTTTGGTTCATCACCTGTGGTGCTTTTGGATGGAGTCTACCCTATTTGAGTATTAGCCTAGATGCGCCCATTCATCGATTTGAAAAATGCTCTCATACATACTTTCTAGTACGCGTAATTTCTTCCATCAAAGTAAGTGAAACGAATAGCGATTGACTGGTATGCATCTAAATTGTGGTCACCGATTAGGGTAAGTCTCTGATATCAATTAAAAGGAACTATTCATCCCAAATCACATAAAAGTTTTGACTCCTTGATAAATTTGTATAAACAGTATAGATATAAATATTCAATACACGTAAAAATATTTAAGTCTAAATGATAAAAATAATAATAAGATAATTTTTTGGTGATGAAAGAAAACCATGATAACTACGGTTATCGAGTAGAACCCTTCGGGTTTCAACGGTTAGAAAAAATATACACTGTAAAAATAAACTTACAGACCGGGTGATTCTAACGCGCTAACCTAACTAATTTACTCTCATCTTGTGATTTTTACCAAAGAACTCTTTAGATTTGCCCACGATAATGAAACTAAATGTCTTCAAGTCTTCAGGTCAATCTTTCCTCATGAATTGCTTGAACTACAAACCACCACCGAAATCCATTTTTTATGCTACCAACGTCGCCAACGAAGGTAAACAGGGAAGAAGTGGTATAACGGTAAAGTAAGAGCGGTGAGAAAAATCTTGACACAAAAGCATAAGAATGTAATTTTGTTTTCTCAAATGGAGCTAAGTTAAAGAATGATGATTTTTATTTGCACTGAAAATGGCCGTCCAATTGCACAAGAGTTAGGGCAAATGAAATAATGGAGGAATATATTGGTAGGCTCGAAAACCTAGTTTAAAAATATGACCATTAGTGAAACATACATTGAGCGGCGAGCGTGCCTAAGGTTCCAAGGGAAAAACTCCCAGGCACTTGAGCGAGAAGATAGTGAGTAACGGGCAGGGGTCTCCTGGTTTTGGCACTCGAGCGCGAAGAAAGCCAGCATCGGATAGCAAGCTACTAGTTGTGGTGTTTGAGCATATGGAGAGCAAGCATCGAGCCAAGGCTCAGTGGAAATTGGGCTCGAGCGCATAGTGATCGTGAATCAGGCGTAGGTTCTTGGGAATGGACAGCCTCTAAAATATGTTGATGAAAATCTTTAAACTAATACAGCCCAATATCAATAATTGACTAAATATGATCACGAAATATGTCAACTCAAATATGACCCTAACGATAATAAATTAAGTAATCAATAAATATTTCAAAGATAATTGTAAATTATTATTTTTTAAATAATTATGATGTAATTTAGTGATAGCAAGGACTTTGCCCACATATACCAACTTGCAAAGGTTGTTTTCAAGAATTAGAGAAATGGGGCTATTGGATTAAATAGAAGTGGCTCTTGTGTCACAATAAATTAAGTAATCAATGAATATTCCAAAAATAATTGCAAATTATTTTTTTTAACAATTATGATATAATTTAGTGATAGCAATGACTTTGCCCACATATACCAACTTGCGAAGGTTGTTTTCAAGAATGAAAGAAATGGGGCTAATGGATTAAATAGAAGTGGCTCTTGTGTCATAATAAATTAAGTAATCAACGAATATTTCAAAGAT
>JAODPA010067984.1:0-10374 GCA_025585075.1 Nepenthes mirabilis | reverse complement strand
TAAAATATTAAACATTAGTTGTTAAATTAATATTAATCTAACTCGTTAGTATTTTTCTCAAAGATTAGATAAATTAACGCGATAAATAACACGACGAGAAAATTGTTTGTCCTCATCCCAAACGTTCTCTCCGAAGATCCACTGAACCGGAGGCGGGCCGTGAAGGCCACACACTCGCATCCACGTGGGAGTATGTCTGTTACTGTCAAATTCCTAAAATGCCCCCCACCGACGCGTGCTCAGCCACAGCGCGTAGAGGAAAATTTGAAGACAGTTGGTAGTGTAATTTACGCTAATAACAACACTCCCCCCACTCCGCTATCATTTCGGCGTCTCCTCTCTCTATATTCTCGCTCGGTGCGCGTCTAATGTAACGGTCGTTTTCGACAGAACTCACTAACCGCTGAGAGGACGACCCTCTCGATCGCACAAACACTCCACGAAAGAGTTCTCCGTGATTGTTTCTTCTCTATATTGAGCAAAGAAAGCATTTGAGTTTGGGGTTTTGACTCACAGGACAGAGAAAACTAGGGTTTTTGTTGATGTTTCGATTTTTGTGGAGTGCTTGATGATGGTAGCAGCGGCAGCCTCCACTGCGCCAAATCTGAAGACGCCATCGCAGGGAAGGGCGCATCTGAAGTACCCTGCGAGGCCTCCACTGCTACCTTCCGAGAGTGACGACAATGTCGTCCCTCACCGGCGGCCGAAATCTCGGGAAGTCACGTCTCGGTACTTGTCGACCTCCTCCTCGTCTTCAACGTCAACGTCTTCGTCTTCATCGTTCTCGAATTCTTCGAATTTGTATTCGCGGAGATATCCTTCTCCTATCGCTTCTCGAGCGGCGGCATCAGCGACGCCTCTGCCGAGTTCGTCAATGATCCAGCGGTCGCGGTCGGTGGAGCGTAGGCGACCGGCCACACCAAGGCCGGATGGAGGAGGAATCGGAGGGCCTATGTCTACGGCGGCGAAGTTGTTGATGTCTTCGAGGAGGAATTTGTCGGTTTCCTTTCAAGGTGAGCCGTTTTCGATGCCAAGTAGTATGACTAAACCGGCTCTGTCGCCGAATTTGAGGAAGCGGACGCCAGAAAAGAGAAGAACGCCATCCATGGTGACGACCCCGAGGAAAGAAGGGGATCAGGAAGAAAACACGAGGCCAATTGATCAACAGCGGTGGCCGGCCAGGTCACGGCAGGTGAATTCTTTGAGTAGGAGTATGGATTTAGGTGATGATAGTAGGAAAGTAACCAATGGATCTGGGAATTCGGCGAGGGCCTTGCAAAAATCTCTCACTGATGAGGGAAATAGGGTATTGTCTAATGACAAATGGGGAAAAGATCTGAAAAGTACTGTATTGATGAAGGGGGTTCGTGATGCTGTTGTTGATACTTATTTAGCTAATAGGTCTACCCTGGCTTCAGAATCAGTTGTTTATGGTAAGAAAAGTGTCTGTTCTGAAAACAATTCCGGAGAGCAAGATGATAAATATGTCGCCCAAAGCTCTGGTGAACATCGGAATATCTTCATTCCTGCGAGGGTTTGGCAAGAGACCAATAACCGTTTGAGACGTGCTCCGGAGCCAGTTTCTCCCTCATCCAAAAGCAATTCAGTGAAGACAACAGTTGTGCCAAAACTGAATGTACCGAAGAAGTTGAGTTCAGCTTCATCTCCACGTGGGAATATGTTTAGCAGAGCATTTTCTTCCCCGCTTCGCGATACTGTTAGACCGGCATCACCTTGTAAGCTCGGTTCATCTTCGATGCTAGAGAAGTCTTCTCCGTCGAGGGGACTGGCTAGTCCGATTAGGCAGAGGAATACTATAGCAGCTGCAATGGTTAATACCGCAACCAATACGCCATCGCTTTTAAGTTTTGCTGCAGATGTCAGGAGGGGGAAGGTTGGGGAGAATCGGATTGGCGATGCGCACTTGCTGAGGCTTTTATATAATCGGCAATTGCAGTGGCGCTATGTCAATGCAAGAGCAGAGGACGCCTTGTCAATTCAAAGGCTGAATGCAGAGGTAGATGCATCATCAATTTGTTTTGGCTATCATTGTGTGTTCATCTCATTGTATTGCTGTTGGTGATGCATTATGTTGGTTCTAAAATATTCAGCCAATATCACATCATATTCATCTATTTTAACATCCCTTGGCCCTGTTTTTCCCTAAAGACAAGTTGTTTCTTGGTTTTCTTAGCGGAAGAAGAAAAAGAGATGAAAAACAGTAAGGAAATTCTTAGATTTACTTGCATGTCTTTTTGCAATGTTTTCTTTTTCCGACATTACCTTTTGAATTCTCCTAAATTTCAAAGTGAGATGGTCTATTTAAAAATAAACCAAACTAGCGTGGACAACCTGATTAAATAAATTAGAGTAAGAAGAGCAATTAACATGGTAAAAATCCAAAGTGGGGAAACATCCATGACCAAAATAGATGCAAATATCCTCTACATGAAATTGTATAGAAGTACATGAACGGACAAGGGTAGAGAACGTTCATAATCAAGTCTCCTCCTCGTACAAATCTCATTCAACCCTCACACAATCTATCTTCCTCTTCTATCCGTTGGGACTTAGATGTTCTCTTACTATTTTTCCCTGTCTACACATTACAAGAAAAAGGAAGACAATCTGCATCCTCCACTTCTCTGCAGAATACATTTCTAATCAAAATCAGACCACCATTTGGAAGCTATATGCTGTGGCTTCCTGCAACAAAACAAACAAACCACTAAAATCATTAATTAGATGTTATAAATAAAAAAAAAAATTTGATATCAATTTGCAACATCCAAACAGATAAATTAGGAGACAAAGAACAGTGGGTGGCATTCTTATACCCGCCTTCTTTTGTCAACCTTTGGTTTAATTTGAAGAGAAACAATTGCATGCCATGACAAATTTGTATTCTTTTGCTTCTACTATTAAAAATGCTGTGGTTAGACATTGATGTGACTTGTAGACTCTTTTTTTCTGCATTAGTCACTAATCATAAGCAAATATTTTTACATTTTGCTTTGGTAATGTCGAATGGGCAGGATGCAAGTATGTTAATTGTTTCTAGTTGGTATAGTTTTCACTTGAACTGGTATATCTGATTGAGCCCACGAGTTTACAGACAACAGATCCATATGTAGGATAAAGAAATGGGTTTGGTTTTGCAAGAACTGCAATCTCCTTTGCAGTATCCAGTGGGAAGGGAGCAAGAACTCCGTATTAGCTTTGTTGTTGGAAAGAATAGTTTGGATTGACTTTTCTACCCTTGGTGATTTACGTGTGGCAGTAGCATAAAGGGATAGCTGTCAGTGGAAGTACTCAATCAACTGGAGTATAGATACACTATGACATCACGAACAGTCTTCATATACTAGTGTAAAAATCCTCTTGGTTGAGTCAGTTATGTGGTTTCCGCTGAATGCACCTGCAGCTATATAACTGCCAAATAATAGGACCTATGATAGAATTTTAAATGCTTTGTTGGATGCAATAGTAATTCAAAAATCGCACTCAAATATGAAATAAGCAACTGATCAAGGGAACAAAAAGCCAATGGCACAGGAAGAGTAGCATCCTTTTCCTTGTAACAGTTTCTTTTACATTATAACAAGACAAACACTCTTCTTAAAGCTATTGAAAGGCCCTCTTGATTGAGTGGCTTTGCATGGCTTCTTCAGTATGTACTTTCAGGCTTGATTTGTGGCAATGTAACTGCCTGATCATTAGACCTGTAGTAGAATTAGAAATACCATGATGGATGCTGTAGTAATTTGAAAATCACTATCAAAGATGAATATATCAATGTTCTCTGGTTTAAAGATACCTTTTTGAGCATTTTCTCCATATGAGAGTTAAGTATTCTTTGTCATTAGTGAACAAGGCACGATGTCCTTGGAGCAGAAAAACAGAAATAAAATGAACAAAATACCATCCATTTCACTTTCTTCTCTTTTTGGGGGGACTGAAAGGGTGAGAACTAGAGAAATTTTTGGCCTCATATGAATCTCTTTATTGGTCTTGATTGTTTTTCTTGTATTCTGTTGCCACCGTATAGCACTTACCAACTTTACTTATTTTGGATGGGGGGTGGAGTGAGAAGGAACAATAGTTCAATGGAACCATTTAGTAAGCCACTTGCTTATGGTGAGTCTACAGAAGGTGAAAATGATGTTCTAGTTTGATGGGATTTTTCAAGTAATGGGCATAAGCTCCTTCAATATTCTTTGTATCATGGCTTAGAGAGTAATATTAGTAACTTGGCTGCTTCTATTGGATCCATGATTCAGAGTTGATTCATGATTGTCTTTTGCTGTACAAATAACATAAATTAGGCCTAGTCGTCGTATTCATTTTTATTGTTCCATCATTTCCTTTGATAATTGTTTTGCCTTTTTGATATAAATATTTCTCTTGGAGATGCCCATCATGTCGTTGAAATATATTTCAGCAATTACCTTTTTTGAGGAATTATTTTTCTGAATGTTTTTATATGCACCAGAGAAGCCTTTATAATGCGTGGAAAACAACCTCAGATTTGTATGGAGCAGTTTCTGCTAAGCGAAAGGAATTGCAATGGATGCGGCAGAAGTTGAAGCTTACTTCCATTCTTAAGGGGCAAGTAAGACTCAAGGCTCCATTAACCTATGAGACTGTTATTCTGAGTATTCTTAGCCTGTAAAAGTTTTGCTGGATAATTTTTTGTTACTAGTTTCCAGGGGTGGTTATGCAATATGAATTTGATGGTTTACGTCAAACTTTACATCCTCAAATTATACATTTACACTAAATGTTGTAGATAATTCCAAAATTTGGTTGTGGAGCATTGCAGTAACATGTTGCCATTTTGAATGCATAAAATCCCACTGCTCCTCCCAATTTTAATATGTCTAGATTAAGTGCAGATATTATACTTGGAAGAGTGGGCAGTTATCGAGAAAGATTATTGTAGTTCCTTGTCAGGAGCTATTGAATCTCTTAAGACTAGCACTGCTCGTCTTCCACTTGTTTGTGGGGCTAGGGTAAGTGCTTTTCGAGGTTTCCTTTCATTTTTTATTTTTATTTTTTTTGCAATGTAAAGCTGCAATATTTGTCTGTGATTCTTGATTTGAATTATGTGTTTGCCTTTTTTACTTCAGGCAGATATCCCAATTTTAAAGGATGCTATATCTTCAGCAGTTGATGTGATGCAGGCAATGGCATCGTCATTATGCTTTCTGCCACAAAAGGTATTTTTGTTGCATTTAGTTCGTTTTTCTTTTACTTTGATGTAAAATGTACCCTGCATCATGCTTTTTTCCCCCCCTAATTAGTGCTTGGTGGATATCGTGGCATGATTTAATTTACTTGTAAGGTTCACATCAATTCATGTGGCATTAGTTATTTTGTTCGGCATATTTCTAGCTACAAATGATACCTTAGTCACATAGTTCATCCAGCTTGTATGCTGCATTAAGTTTGAATGTGCAACTTGGCATTTTGACAGCAGATTTAGAGTGATCCCTTAAATCTAAATTCTGGGACTAGCTGGGTTCTTAATATTTTGTTCATCTACTCTGATAAAGTCAGCCCAAAAGGAATTGTAAGATCACTCGTCAAGAACAGATATAAAGTTCATGGTGAATTGATGGGATGACCTAGTGATTTCAATTTTCCTCCATGTGTGGTGACTACAAGGTTAAAAACGGTTGATGGGGGTTGCAATGGCAGAGGTAATGGATCAAATTTGTTTCTCCTTCTTCTTCTGCTGCCCACAGATGGGATAATGCCTGATTCTTGTAGTGGAGGGATATGCTTTTCTCTGCATGGTTCTCACATCATATTATGTAGCTGCACAATCTTTCCAGACAAAGAAAAGGTTTGACACTGTTTTATCCAAGAGATGTTCAAACATTAGTCCACAATCAAAATGCCCTGTAATTCGTTTGGTCCTGTGTTCAAATTGTAATTTATATTATCAAATGTCTTTGAAGATGCTCTTGCTCTTCAGTGGATTACATGGCTTTCTCGCTAAAGTTTGTCACTTTCATTCCACTTTGCTGTTTGGTATTTGGGATAGCTGCATCAGATTTACTCCCCTAAAGATCTTTGTTATTGCGGACCTATTTCTTGCTCAATTTTGTCACTTTCATACCACTTTGCTGTTGATTTGGGATAGCTGCATCAAATTTACTCCCCTGAAGATCTTTCATTCCACTTTGCTGTTGATTTGGGATAGCTGCATCAAATTTACTCCCCTGAAGATCTTTATTTTTGCGGACCTTTAGATCTTTGCTACCGTGGAGTTCCTACTTTATTGTTGTTAAATTTTGGTACCTCCTGAACTCTCAAGTGTTTTTCTTGGATTTATGAGATTGCCTATTGAACTATCATTATTTGGTATGATAGTGTGGTCCGGATAGAGGGATGAAACTGAGAAATAGTGTAACTCAGTCTCTTTAAGGTGCGTTGTTGGATGACTTATGAATCTATGTAAAACTTACGACAGATTGCATTTGATAGTAATGATGTGATCTTAATAGTGAAGGAATGGATGGGTGTTATTAGAAATATGTGTGAGGATTTTTGGGCTTCTGAATGTGACAAAGAGGGCTTGAGGTTTTGTTTTACAGTTAACACTGTAATCACCTCGGCGGTTTTGGTTACAGGTTTTAACAGTTCTGTGGTAGCCACCATGGGAGTTTTGTGAATTTATTTGCTTAGGACTTTGTAGTAAGAAGTGAATCAGATTTTGTTTCATAATTGGAGCATGTTCACGATTTGATTTTGGTTTGGGTTTAGCGTTAAGGGTGCATTAGGTTGGGCAGTTTTTTGCATGGGTAATTTAACTATAAATAAGGTTTTCTTTTGCTGATATTTTTGTCTAGGAAAATGAGGACCATAAATGTAATCCAAGTATGGCTAGAAGTTTAAACGCCATTTATGGTCCTCTCCCTTGGGTATATTGATGCAATATAAAAATTCAGAGGCAGTAGTAAGAGGATAGATTGCATAGCTTTGTATTACAAGAAATAATATTTGAAGAATTACTCACTCAATTTTTAGATAGTCTATTTAGAAAATTACTTATCTGAAGGTTGAGATTTACTCATGAATAGAAGGACCATTAAGCTCTGATAGTTTACTTGGAAAGTCACTCACCTAAGGTTGGAAATCACTCACCAATTAGAAGACTAACGTATCATTAGGAAAGCCGGCACTTAGAAAGAAAAGGAATACTTCAAATTTGCCATCTTCTTCTTTGTTGCGGGTTTTAAAGGCCTTTGGTGAGGGACTTGGGAACCGGATCATTGACTTGCCGCAGTGCTCATGGGAACTGGAGCGATGAATAGCAACCTTTGGAAACCTTCATAGCAATATTTAGCTGTTCTGTGGATTCCAAGGTGTGGGGCTCGTTTTCTTGGTATTGCCTTCCCTACACGGTTTCTTCTCAAAGCCTTCAATGAATGTGGTGGCCGCATAATATATGTTTCCCAGGGAAACAATAATCAATTAAATAGAAACGAAAAACACATGGAGAGAATAGAAAATACAGCACCCCCTTTACAACCATCAGCCCTCCCCAATACTGCCATTCACCACAGCACTGTTGTGGCCCCACCTACCAACGATGACAATTTCACAGCTACCGCATAATAGATGGCCCATCTCTCTCTCTCTCTCTCTCTCTCTCCCTCCTCCTCCTCCTCCTAGGTGAGGCCAAATCTAGCTGCACCAGTGAGCAATTTGGGTGGGAGGGGGGGGGGGGGGGAGGCAGAGGAAGATAGGTAGTCAAAGGGTTGGGGGTGGGGTAGAAAGGCCTTGAACACCCCTATTGCCATCATCAGGGCATGTTGGGAGGGGACTGGGGTGTGCAAACTTGTGGGCCGGTAGGGTTGGGTTTGGTCTTCTTCCTAATTTATTTGATTGATGACAAGCAAACCAAACAAGATTTCAATGAACCCAAAACCCATTACCTTTCACGCTTTTTCCTTTTATGGTGCATCCTGTATCCATTTCTGTTTATTTCGAGCATTGAACCGAAAGAAGTGCAAAAGTATTGTTGGAACCTTGAAGTTTTGGGATTTTTGTTTGCTAGAGGATTTCTTCTAGAACATGAAGTCAACCTAGTTCAATTCAGAGTAGTGGTTTCCTTGGCACAATCCACATGGCTGAATCAAACCTACTGCCAATAAGAGCTAGAACTTTGGGTTATTCATTCAACGGCAACGGAACTGTTGAACTAGTTGCTTCTTCTAGAACAACATGAGCTCCCTTTTTTCATGCGAACATGAAGAAGATAGTATTCTAGCCCTTGGAGAATGAAGACACTATTTGTCTCACTGCATACCAGGGAAGGACCAGCAGCTAGGGTCAAGAATAAATAGAAGGCGGAGAAAGGCCTAATTCGGACGATCACATCCTCTGATAACTAAATGGATGCTACTTGGCTTGGGCTAGTTTGAATCTCTTTAGTTCCGTCTGTCCTTTGAATCCTTTCGCTTCAACTTGTCCTAGTAGTTAGTGCTCCAAGATATCCTCAGACAATGCAAAGTTGTATTGTTTCCTTGTCACAGTCAATTCTGTTTCTGGATGTTATTCCTATGGTGGGTAAGAGAAGGTCTCATCCCTTTTTCTTAGATTGCAAGGAATGGGCTACATCTTATTGTCATTAGCTTCTAGTTTTTCGACATTGCAGTGTTACGTATCCATATATTTCTCAGGTATTTGAAGAATATTTGAAAATTAATTCAAAGTCATTCATGGGTCAATGGGTGTCAGAGTCAGACAACTGAAGCAATTTCTAACTTAGGGTACATAGTTTAGGAAATGAATACTATTATTGAATGCACCGAAAGCCTGTATTTCCTAGGCTCTGAGATGGTTGTCCTCTTTGAGAAAATACCAGTTCTAAGCATTTTAAAAGCTTCCATGTTCCATCAATTGCATGATCTTTTGTTCCCCCCCCCCCCCCATTATTATTCATACCTTTCTCTTTCTTGAAATAATTATGGAAGTAAGTTATTAAGTAATGGAATCCTACTGCATTACATGTCCAGGAAAGGTGGTTAACTTGACCATAAGACAGTTAATTTGTGGGTATTTGAACGTGTCAACTGTAGTAAGGAATTATTCTGAGTATGTTAATCACTATTTAGCTTCTTTACTGCATGCAACGATTCATAATAGAACTAAACGTTCAGCGTTGTTTACAGTCATTTCTGCGTGGTTCCACTTGAACCAAAGAAGTGCGCCTCTGGATTTTTGGGTCGCAGTCATTTATTTATCTTCGATCTCGCTCTCTCCCTCGAGTTTGCTAAGATAATGTTATGTGCAGGTTGAGGAAGTAAGTACGTTGGTGGCGGAAGTTGCTCGTGTAAGTTCCAAGGAGCGTGCTTTGTTGGACGAGTGCAAAGACATCCTGTCAGCCTTAGCAGCCATGCAGGTACATACATATATTGTGAAGTTATACTATCCTTAAATAAAAATTTTATTTCTATTTTGTATTTACTTTAATGATAATAACATAAATTTTGAAAAGAAATTGATATTTTTTTCAAAATAAGGAATAAAAAAATCAATATCCATTTNAATTAAATAAAAAAATTTTAATTTTCAATTGTATTATTATATTATTAAATATCCTGAGAATAATTTATTTATTTTTATTTTATTTCAATAATCAAATGTAGCGTTAGCCTTTTAAAGATTATTTACCATTTTCGGTACTAATTTGAAAGCATCAACATTCCCATAAGATTTAATCCAAAAAAAAAAAGAAGTTTGAGAACTGTTTAACTCTTCGGATTTCAATGTAAACAGGTCAGTGATTGTAGTCTGAGAACAAACCTATTGCAACTAAAACGTGCACCGTAGAACCTGACTGTTCAAGTGTAAATTCAAGAGATCGTGACCGTCAAAGCAGCACTAACATCACACGGAGCCATTTGTATTACTTTAACGCCGTTCATAATCAGATGTGTGGACGTGATGATCCCTCGGTTGCTTGGTATCATCTTGAAAATGTCCATCTTTATACAGGTATCTTTCTTGATAGGTCCCAAGGAAATGCGCAAATATATGTCGATGTTTTACAAATTTCATATGTCAAGTGGTCCTTTTACCTATTTTCCGGTCGCATCCGATATCTTGCATTGCTTTATAATCTTTACGACTTTGAACCCTCGTCCGACCTCGGCCCATATATTTATAAACGCGGCTAGGGATGATAATTTTGACTCGTCCCACTGTATATAGACGGTGATACCGAAATAGTATTAGGTCATCTTGGCCCGCCCAATTTCATGTATAATTTTCTTATAATATTTTATTTTATATAAACATGGGAAACTCGTTTAAATTTGAATATATGTATACAATGTGTGTGTGTGTGTTTTTTTTTTA
>JAODPA010067983.1:0-10374 GCA_025585075.1 Nepenthes mirabilis | reverse complement strand
TATTCAGCTGCTACTTACTAGTATATGCTAGGCATAATAATTTGAAAGAGCTTACCCATTACTAAAACATCGCGTTGGAACAAACAAGAAGCTATGGTTTATAATTGATGTAACCCTATTTTCAGAAATTGATTCAAACAAGTCCTTATTCAGTACTTTCCATTCCCATACAGAACATAAAACCACAAATCTTCCTAGCAATTTGCCATGATTTTTCAGAGTCCCTTTTTCTAAAATTCTCTCCCAGTCAGATGGGAATCTATTTCAAAAGAAGATCTTCTTTCAACTCAACAGATACACTTAAAAGAGCTTGCGGGAGAAGTTATAAATTGTAGTCTCCCCAGACAGTCTTTCCACACGCAGGATCAAACAAATCATTCCTGGCCTTTAAGCTTTCAACGGTCTCCCGGAGGCCTACTCTGAGGGGGATGTAGTCGATGCCCAAGCTTTTGGCTCTCTCTTTAGAAACCTCGAATGTTGGCATGAAAGGGTTGTCATCCGAGCACTCGGTAGGAAGCCGGAGATCAGGATAAAGCTCACGTAGCATCCTCACGACCTCCGAACAGTGGACGACGCTTTCAACTAGGCAGTACCTTCCATTAGTCGAAGGAATCTCGAACGCTTGAATATGTGCGCTAGCAACATCTCTAACATTCACCCATCCAAATGATAGATTTGGATAGGTCTTCGCTCCGCTAATCAATTCTGAAATCACAGCAACACTCCAGTTGAGCGTTGGCTGCAGCAGAGGACCGATGACCATTGCCGGGTTTATTGTGACCATATCGATACCTTTTTCTTTGGCAAGTTTCCAAGCAGCTTCCTCAGCCAGGGTCTTTGCGACCAAATACCACATCTTTGTTTCTTTACATACCTCAGGGTCGGAAAACCAGCTCTCATCGACAACCACCTCAGGAGTCCGAGGCCTTCCGTTGAACTCAACAGCGGCCGTCGAGGATGTCAAAACCACTCTTTTGACGGATGCATATTTTGCACAGGAACCAAGGACGTTAAGCGTGCCCTTTACTGCAGGATCGAGTAACTCTGCCTTTGGATCCTTGACGTGAAAAGTCACCGGGCATGCGGTATGAAAAACACCTTCACAACCATCAATAGCAGAGTCGAAGGAACCATCCTCCAAAAGGTCGGCTCTGAACAGGTGAAGTCTTTCGTCAGCTCCATCAAGTGCGAGCAGGTGCTTTGTTTTCCGGGGATCGCTAAGGTCGCGTACAGTGGCTTTGACGGTGTAGCCGCGGAGAAGCAAGAGCTTGACGAGCCATGATGCGATGTAGCCGGACGCGCCTGTTACACACACCACCTTCTTCCCTTCTCCGCTCATCTTCTTATGTGTCTCTCCGGTAGTAGGTTAGATCTCTGATCTTTATGTAGCATCTTTGCTGTGGCAAAGGAGGGGTGAACTTTGCTTTCTTCTCATTGGGAAATAAGAAACAATTTGTCATGGATGAAATAGACGTTTGTGCAAGACAGAGTTAACCGCCAGCGGACCCATTGGAGGGGAAAAAAAACAAAATAGAAATGTTTGGCTGTGCGGTTGCTATCCGATAAGATGATGTGAATTGTGGCGCCGGTCAAATGATTCCTCCCCGAAAGTCCTCTAAGACGAAGGCACCAATGTCTGCTTTGTGGACAAAGCCTTTCAATGCGACGGAGATTTCCTTTGATGTTATGATTCTGAGATCTTTTACATTCTTTCCTTCTTCAAAGCCGTAACGATTGAAAATTCATATTTATTAACCCAAATATTTGAAAGAGTCATATTTTTCCATAAAAATATAAAATAATTAAATATTTTGTTATTTGATATGCTTTTTTCTTAAATTCTCATTTCCAATATCAAAAACCGCTTCCAGAGTTTTCGACCTTTTCATGGGACTTTTTCAAAAACATTAATATAACACACACACATATCTATATATATATTGAGTATTTAGAAAGAATTCAATTTGTTCTTATATTCTCCAAGACCCGAGAGAATTCCCGAGCTTCCTCCACTTCATTGAGTAGCAAGATTGGCAACAATTAGATCCACCGGGAGTACTAGACTCTAATAATCCTCTATTGGCCAAGATTAAATAAAAAGGGAAGTACGGCAATAATTAGATATTCAGATTGTACTTACTACTACCATATATTTATTTCAGATCGTAACAAATAACATTTTAAAAAGAATAAGGCAGATAGTGAAGAGATGACTTTTCAATTGATATGAGATTTCTAGCTGTGAAACAATACAAACTAGCAATGCGCTTTGGAAGGGACAGTTTTATCTATCTTTTTTGGTAGCCATTGCCAAATTTGTCTTCGGTGTTTAAGATATAGATTCTTTTCATCTTCATTTTAGGTTTGATATATGTTTGGGGGTTATTGGTTCCCAAAAATGTTTGTGACGTTAGGGGATTCAATGTTGATGGGTCCAATAGTTTATGGGTCGGCCCAGAACCCATCCTATAGAAGGAAGAAGAACCTAGGAAGCAACGATCTAGTAGATGCTCCATCAAACCCAAGATCAAAAAGACGCAGCAAAATCCCTAAGTCGCTCGACCCGAATCAGCCCGGCAACATGTAGGCAATTAGAGGTAATCAGCAACCCAACTCAACCTATTGCAACTTAGCATATAAATCCAAGTGGCTGTTGTCACCATGTGGTCCCTCACCACTGTAGAAGCAGCAATCGCAAGCGACGTCTGCCAGCCGGTTGCCGTGAGAATTACAACGATACAGAATGGTAGAGGTGGAAGCACAATAATGATTCCCGCAAAAAAGCAAAGTCATAGCATTTGCGGCCCACAAATGCAGAGCTACGCTATCGACCACTTACGATCACAAGGCCACGAAACACCCAAGGTTGACTAACTAGCTCTCACTCTATAAATACGTCCCGTCCTCCACAGGAAGAACAATCCTCGATCAATCAATCATCCAGTTAATCAAACACCTGGATATTTAGGAATCCAAAAAAGCTCTCTGAAAGCCACTCTCCAACTAGTATAAATCCCTCTAAGTGACTCATTGACGAGTGCATCTCTTTAAAAGTCACTTTTCCTACGAGTGCACCATCTCCAAATCGCTCACTCCTTTGAGCGCATCAAACGGAGTCTAATCCTTCACCATCCATTCAATCCCCTTACATTTTCACATACTTTCTCACCATCCTATATTTCAATTTGACTAAAAAAGATCACTGATTTTAGTATTGAATGATATACCGAGGAACGAGTCCCGCTATCATCTGATCTCTTTTTTTAGTTGTGGTATGTAAGATCCAGATTCAAAATAATAAAGACCGAATTCGCTTCCAGTCGAACACCCGGGTTAAGAAGTGCCCTAATTTATTCTATAATTCAGATGTATATATATTTAAAGTAAAAAAGTTAAAGGGCCACATGTATATATATCAAAAATAAGAAATATAGACACAATCAAAGAATTTCAAAATAAACCAAAGAATAAATTTAAAATATTTGCGTTAATCTTCTAATTTAGCAGATTTAACTCCCAAAGGTTTTAAAATATCATTCCTTCTCTTTCTCTCTCCTCTTATTCTTCCTCTCGTTTTCTTTCTCCTTTTTCTTGCAAAATGACTAAACAGTGAGCATGCAAGCCTCTTATAACTCAATCGGCACACTAGCATCGGATAGGCGAATATCAAACACCCCTAATTTGCCTCAATCGTGCACAATTGCAGCATCATGGGTGATTTGAGTGTTAATATTCTATCAAAACTGCATACAAGCACTACATAAGCGTCACTCAATCGGTTCAAAATATACATAGTCACTCCATAAGCATGCATCAAGTGCACATCTTCTTCCTCAAATACACATGAGCTTGAGATAAGCACCAATCAAACACTAAGCCTCATCTCTCAAATTGTTTTTTCCTCAAATTATTATTATTAAATTATTTTTTAAATTGATTCAAAATTATAATAATGACATCATAAATTATAAGTAAAAATAAAACATTACATTACTACTTGTCAATAGAAAAATTATGAAAATGCCTTTTCGATGACTTTATAAATCCAACACATTCAATCTCAATATGAAGTTAGTTTAAACTTATATGTAATTAATAGCTCGATACTTACTTTCACTAACGATCATATTGGATCGAGAATCCAATAAATTCGAATCAAAACATTAATGTGTTATAGCTGGTCAATGGAAAAAGCTGGAGACATCACTAGTCAGAGATGATATAATTTTGAAGTAGAAGTTATCTTTATTAGGTTTTAATAGTTGTTAACATATGTTAAAATGCTAACATATAAATATATGACAATATATTATTAAGTTTTGAGTTACTCCTTTATAGATATCATAACAAATTGATGATCATTGGAAAGACGCCCAATAGTTACATGTGTAATGCTTGGACAATAATGTTAAGCAAGGTTTGCATAATACCCATTCGAGTTCAACTGAGAGTATCAAGAGTCATTCGAACGATAAAGGAAATTGATGGATCGTGCAATATTTATGTAAAGGTCAACTAATGGTCATTTAAAAGTCAATATAGTGGCGTATGAAAGGCGCTTAATGGATGTATGTACATTGTTTGCCTAAAAGAGTGACGCCAAATGTGCGTCTAAAAGACCTATGTACGTAATTTGTCTAGAAAATTTACACCTAACATGTGCTTGAAGGGCGCTTATATGTCGTTTGTTTATGAAGGTCATGCCTGAAAAAGTACATTTCGTGCTAACGTGTTTCGACCCCGTTAAAAATATAGCGGAAGTAACAATAAATAATAAATATCTAATACACGTAAAAGATATTTAACACTAAATGCATACGAGACTAGCAATCATGCACAATATAACAATGACGAGTAATAGAAATAAAGACACCATTTTTTTGGTGACGAAGTGAAAACTCAATACCCACGGTATCGAGAAAAACACTCCGGGCTTCAACGGCTAGGGAAGCAATGCACTATAAAAATCAACTTATAGTCCGGGTGGTAACGACGCGCTAACCTAGCCGACTTACTCCCGACACGTGATCCCTACCAAAGAACTCCTTGGATTTGCCCGCGGCAACGGAACCGGACACCTTCCGGTCTTCAAGCCAATCTTCCCTCTCGTGCCACTTGAATTGTCAATCACGAACGAGTCTCCTTCTTCACGAACAAACGTCTCCGACGATGGTAGAAGGCAATGTTTCAAAGGTGAAAGAAAGTTGGTGAGAAAACTTCTATAGCATGTAGATCAATCTTGTAGTATAGAGTTTTCTCAAGAGAAGCAAGATTAATGGAGCATCAAAGGCTTTCTTCTCAAATGGGGGCTCAAAATAATCTGTCCAGAGAGCTTATGGCGTCCTTCGGGTTTCAAAATCATAAAAAAATATTTATAGATGAGCCAAAAAACGCGTTCAAAAATCTGCCCGTTGGACCGGAGCTCGAGCGGGGCTCGAGTGCGCGGCGGGCGGCCGTAGGGTTTCGTGAGAAACCCTGCGGGCGCTCGAGCGGGCATGGGGTGAGCAGCGAGCGGGCTACCTTCTGGTTTTTCAGCTCGAGCGGATATCGAGCATGAAGCGAACGGCCCCCATTCTGGTTTATACGCTCGAGCAGCTAGCGGGCTCCAGGCAAGCGGGCGGACTTTGGACGGGCTCGAGCGTGTGGAGGACGGACCGAACGGACTTTAACCCGACAACCCACAACCCGACATTAATACAATAATACATATGGTCACGGAATATGCCAATTAGACAAATGTCTCTAACAATGCCTAATGTGCATCTCATTGGCACTTGTACGTTGTCTCTTATTTAAAATCATGCCAACGTAATTTTAAAGTATCCAAAATTATTTTCTCACACAATGAATGCCACACAAAGACAAAAAAGAAAAAAAGAGATTTGGTATCATGTTGATGTTCTATTTAAATTCAGTTCTTCGTTAATATTGACTACATAGTTTTAGTACTATTTTCTAGAACATATTTCCATGGCTACTCGTGTTTCTCAATATATTTTCTGTTGTGAGTTGTGAGGTATATTAAAAGGGTTAATATTCAACCATTCATTACTTGAGTTGTATTAAAGAGATTTCGAAAGAAATTATTTTTATAATTNTATCTCATAATTACTTATATTAAGGAAATTGGAACCTCACAGTTAAAAGCTTAAATATTTCATCATTTTATTTACAATAACTCAATATCAAAACTTACTCATTTAAAATACCCAAATATTTGGTAAAAATAAAAGAAATCTTAGCCATATGTGCCCATGAGTACCATATCAAGCGCACATCAAGTATAAAGTATTCTATCGAAACAATACATGAGTGTCTATATGCGCCGCTCTGGCATGAACATTGTTCCTAAAACATGCATTAGTATACTACCATGCACACTTTATGCGGGAAGTTTTTTGCCGGGGATGTGCAAATGCATTGCACTTGCACTCGCTGATCCTATTTTTTCAATTTCTAATTTCTAATATCAGGCGCTGATCCTCATATGAACCCAGCGTATAATAACTATGATGACATAAACATAAATTAAAAAATCTGGCATTACAACTCTCATTTCCTTATAAAATTTCTTTCTCAAAATTTATATATCTTATTGGAAAAATAAATGTAGATACTTTTCTAGAATCTTACCATTTCATTCCCAAATTGTTTTCTCATAAAACAATTTCTCTAGAATTACTTAACAAACCGAATTTCGTTGGTAAATAAAGTTTGATTTTATCTTTCTAAAATATGAACCAAAACTTTTACATACATCAAATTCTCGTTAATCTCTAACGGTTCATATTTAATGATATACAATGGATAAAAGAACTTCCAAAGTATTAAAATATAAAATACATCATAAAAATCAACCAGATTTAGGGGTAAGACTAATTGATAAAACACTTATCCAAATTAATATAAAATTTTAAATGGCCTGATAAACTTCAGTTTCAACTTTGATTTCATTCCAAATCTTGAAATATTTTCCCCAGAGGCTAATCGTACACTCTGAAACTCAAACCAAATCTCTTACGATCAACGTAGCTATTTTGTCAAATATGTGCAACAATCAAATGACCCCAAATTTTAATCTTGTCCAATGTTTTTGGATTATATCAAGGTAAAAAGCTTTCCCAATTGATTGGATACTAACATCTCCTTCCATATAATACCTTAAATGGAGCTGTTACAATACTGAACTGATAACTATTTATATACACTATTTTAACTAATAAAAAATAATTATTCCAATTGCATTGTATCTCCAAAACGAACTCTCTTGGCATATCATTTAGGATTCATATCGTTCTCTCCAATTGTTCATCTGTCTTTGGGTGAAAAATTGTGTTGAATTTCAGCATTATACCCAATTCTCTATACCAACTTTCCATGAATTTAAATATGAATCTCAAGTCTTGATCAAAACCAATTGAAGTTGGAACGCCATGTAACCTCACAATTTCAATGATATAAAATCATGCCAAACAGTCTCTTAAAAATGGGGTTCTCTTCGGGAGGAAATGTGCCAATTTCGTTTATCATTCTCTGATCATCTAAATAGAACCATGATTCTTCACTATCTTAGGCAATCCCAACACAAAGTCCATTATAATGTGTTTCCATTTCTAAGTAGAAACATGCAGGCCTTCCGTTGTATTCGACCGCAGCCACCGAGGATGTCAAAACCACTCTTTTGACGGATGCAAATTTTGCACAGGAATTAAGGACGTTAAGCGTGCCCTTTACTGCAGGATCGAGTAACTCTGCCTGCGGATCTTTAACATGAACAGTCACCGGGGATGCAGTATGAAAAACACCTTCACACCCATCAATAGCAGAGTCAAAGGAACCATCCTCCAAAAGGTCGGCTCTGAACAGGTGAAGTCTTTCGTTAGCTCCATCGAGTGCGAGCAGGTGCTTTGTTTTCCTGGGATCGCTGAGGTCGCGTACAGTGGCTTTGACGATGTAGCCGCGGAGAAGCAAGAGCTTGACAAGCCATGAAGCGATGTAGCCGGACGCGCCTGTTACACACACGGCCTTCTTCCCTTCTCCGCTCATCTTCTCATGTGCCCCTCTGGTAGTAGGTTCGATCTCTGATCTTTATGCAGCGTCCTTGCCGAGAAAAAGGGGGGGTGAACTTTGCTTTCTTCTCATTGTGAAAAAAGAAACAGTATGTAATAGATATTGAGGAGGGTTGCAACGCAAGTCTCCGTCGTAGCCCCTGTTATAATATGACGGGTTGTTGAATTTAAAATTTAATAATTTGTACAGTATATAAAAAAATGTTTTTAATTTTATTAATTTTTTAAAAAAAAGAATAGAAGTTGTCAAATTTAAAATCTAATTGTTCCTGCTATCGCCGCTGGAGTTACCAAGCCTACCCGCTGGTCTCTATGTGATGGATGAAACAGACGTGTGCGAAAGAAATAGTTAACTGCCAGCCAACCCATTGGTGCGGAAAAAAACAAACTGGAAATGTTTGGCTGTGTGGTTGCTATCTAATAAGATGATGTGAATTGTGGTGGCGGTCGTATGATTACTCCCCGAAAGTCTTCTAAGACGAAGTCACCGAGGACAAATCCAATGCCTGCTTTGGGGACAAAGGCTTTCAGTGTGACGGAGATTTCCATTGTTTCAGTGTTATGACTGTGAAATCCTTCATATCCTTCTTTTTCCAAAGGCTTGTTTGAAAATTCGTATTTATTAATCCAAATATTCTCATTTGTGTGGTGATTCATAAATCTTTTATTATATGGTGCGTTTTTTTTCTAAAATCTTTATACTTAAACACTAAATAAATAAAAAAAGAGGAGAGTCATATTTCTCCACAAAAGAGGTAGAATTTTTAAATATTGTTTTATTTGGTACGCTTTTTTGTTGTATTCTTTGACCTTTTCATTGGACTGCTTCAAAAACATTAATAATATATAAATTTTTCATAAAAATTGACTATTTAGAAAGAATTTTGATGGGTAGGCTCATAGCTGGTAAGCCCAATAAGAAAAGCGGTCGAAACTCCAGAAAAACCCAGATGCACGTTAGACGGCCAACACGGTAGTATTGACCGCCCGAAGCACAAACAAACGGCCAACGCGTTCCTTCAAGATGGTCAACATTTCTGTTGACCGAAAGCACTGTAGCAGTAGGCCGCGAAAAGACGTTAAACTTAATACGAGTCAGGCCCAGTTTAGCTGGCATTCCCGTACACAACAAGCAATGATCCTTTCCCTGATTTCACGCTTTCCGTAAAGTCGATCTCTTCTAAAAAGACATCAACAGATTCAGCGCCCACCCAATGAGGAATACGCTAGATTTTCTCTCCTTGCCAATAATGAAGTCTAACGGTCACAAAAAAAAGGAAGGCAGATAATTTGGAGATCTGTTACCCGCTCAGAAGAGAAACGATCTCATCAGATCACGCTAATCAAGCCTACCGACTCAGAGAAGGCCGCCTAATGCTAGGCTAGGGATCACGCCTTCCTAGTCGAGGAAGGTCGCACTCCCCACTGTCTATATAAAAACAAAAAAAAGGCTTTTTGACAATCTAAAATACGCACACAGATGCTAAATTCAACGAAGTACTAGAGCATACTCTCTCTCGATTGCTCACCTTCCAATCCCACTCCAAGCCTCCAGATTACGGAGACTTCGCCTGCTTTCTGATAACTGTCCTCCAAAGCTTCCACGCTTTCAGGACATAGCTTCCACTCGATCATTACGAAAATCGACTCGAAAATCATACTCTCAACGAGTCACGGGAACGTCTCTACATCTACAAGTCAGCACTCCTGCAAATCTCATTCTCTCTCTCTTTTACTTACTGGTTCACTTTCTAAAGTTCGAAGGCTTGTTCTTGACTTGAGCGTCGGAGCGTTTTCAGTGGGACAACATCCCGCTAGTACTAGACCTCTTGTTTACCATAGTGGTGTGCAGGATTCGAACTTGGTGAACGAAGCCGGATCCAATCAACCAGGCGAATCCGAATCTGTTCAAAGTCAGAGCCAAGTACGCATCATTGGCGCCGTCTGTAGAAAACGCTTACAAAAAGTCAATTTCATCTCCCAGAAACTCTCTCCAATCAACACTCTTAAATAAAATGGTGAACACAAGGGCGCAAACAAGTGAGCCAACCCGAGATATAGTCTCACCCAATCAGGACCATGCCATTGGTGCCGTGGTCAACGAGGTAGCTGGTGGAATCCTGACATCTTTCTTCGAAAACCTGGAGGAGCACATGTACAATACAGACAGAATGCTCCAGATACTCTGCACCTACCAGAAGCAAGCACAACTGAAGGCTGCATCGGCGGTGGCCCTAACACCGGCATCAAGATAAGGGGACCAAAGAAAGAAAGTTTCTACTCGACGGATCGGAAGGCTAACCAG
>JAODPA010067982.1:0-10373 GCA_025585075.1 Nepenthes mirabilis | reverse complement strand
TATTTATAATGATTATTTGTGATTTAAATCTTTTTATGGTCGGTTCAAATTGGGTCAGATGGTTACTATCGGTGTCACCACAAGATCAATTTGATTTGAGATTGTTTATGGGTGGCCCAATGCAAACATAAGAGTTACGTCAATTAGAGGTAAGAAACCTGTAGTTTGAGGTAGATAATGCAGCATTTTTGATGGTTACATTGTGGAAGGGTATGACACACTTTGGAGTAAAAGTGTAACTTTAACTATGCTTGATAGGACTTGTCTTTTGAGGAGCATGTGCGGATATTGGAACATAATAAAATGGCTCTTTGTAGTAAAATTTTCTTATAGTAAGGATCTTATGAAGATATCATAGAAAGAATGAAGCAACATGAGGATTAAATAAATACATCAAAGATGAGTATTCACTTTTGTTTGAAATGTAACGTATACATTTTAAGGACGAAATTCTTTAAGAGAGAAAGACCATAATATTTAGTATTTCAATTTAGGTTTATTGGACTTTTGACCTAAAGAGGCTATTAATAAGGATAACTAATGGGCTATAAATTATAGACAAATTTAGATTAATTTCGTAAAGATGTCGTACATGTCGGATTCTCAGGAATATAGGAAGGATATATTGAGCTTTCTTGTCAACAGTTTGTAATTATTTTTAGTACTTTAGTATAATAATTATGATTATTGTGATAATAATATGTGTTTATATAATTATGTGGGTATAATCAATAAAATAAAAATTAAATAAACTAGTTTAATTAATATTAATAATTAAATTTACTAGGACAGATACATACAACCCCCATTCTTTTCCACCCAAACATGCACAGCCGCCCGGATCACCTCATTCACAGCATCCCTCATGCATGAACTAAGACTTCATTTCAATCTTTAATGGCACCAAATCTGGGAAGGAGATTCAATGGAAGGTTTCGGTTCACCCCCTTGGCCGCCTATATTTTCATGCATTCCCACTCTCCAACCTCTTCGTTATTGATAGTCAATTTTTTCCCCTTCTCCAATTTTCTGTGTGTTTATTGAGTAAAAGAGGGAGAGCGAGGATTGAAGCCGCTACCATTGCTCTCCTGCCACTGTTACAAGCTGGTTCTGCGGCCATGAAGAATTAGAAGAGTACACTATCATTGCCGTGGAGAAAGAGAAGCAAAATAAACAGGCAATTAAAAGTTTAACCCTTCTCTCTAGAGTTTTTGCATTCTTTTAATCACTAGGTTGTTGCTTAAATATTGAAAAAATAATAGTATAATTTGTTATATAAAAACTTTGGCTGTCTCAGAGGATTTCGTGCACTGTACAAGTTGAAAATTTATGCATGAACAGTATCGATAAATTTGAGAAGATTATTAATAGTGTTCAAGAGGGAGAAAATTCTTGGTTTCGGTAAGGTACTAATTTTTGAAACGTAGAAAATATAGGTAATTAAGTTAATATAAGTTGACCAATGCCTAAAAGACAAGGGAGAAACCGGATTTAAGGGTCGAAGACCCGGAATTGACGGAGTCGAAAACCGGCGTTATAAACCGTGAAATGTTAATATGTGAATAAGATTTCAAATTTTAAATTATGATAATATTAACTTATTAAGCTAATATAATTAAAATTAGAGTCCAAGGATGTGAAATATTGCATTAGGATGGTCGAAATGGGTCCTGGACGATGAAAACGCAAAGCTGACTTGTTGCAGGTTTGACGCAGGCCTGACCTGCACCTGCCATGGGCTTGAGCGCCCGACGAGCGCCGATTCCAAGGCAGGCGCACTTGCTGCGTGCCGCGGATGGCACTGGAGCGACAGTCTGTATAAAAGCCGTGTCCGAATTCTTTTTAACCGTTGGCCATGCGGTTTGAGGAAAAACACGGGAAAGAGAGAGGAAGAGAGAGAGAGGGCATGGAGAGGAGAGAGAAATAGAGCAAATAAAGGCTTTTGGATCCGATTCTGGCTTGGAGCTAGTTGGAGAAATTGTAGATCGGGTTGAGGCAAGTGCACCCATTTCATTTTTTTCGGTTTTCTTTGATTTTTGTTCGAACCTCTTCGGGTATTACTATTCCGATACTCAACCCATACATGTATGTGTGATGCCCATAGCTTAATCATACATAAATATGAATTTCATGTCCAAATTTAAGGATTTATGCTGATTTATGCATATAAGTCCTAACCCCGTCCCCGGGTGGTTTTACTCTCCGATTTTTGGGACTTTTACATAAATTGAGATTACAATATCATTGCCTATATCTTAGGTAAATTAATTTATCGATTGGATACCTAATTTGGTGGATTTATGTGGATTTTCTTTTGTGAAACCCTAGACCCGCACCTGGACCTCATTTGAAGCACATATTTTGAGTTTTATGTATAAATTGAATAGATATTATATTTACCAATGTCTTAAATTTAGTAATTTACCTATTGGTTACCCAAAATTCTGTGAATTACACGATATGCATAACCATGCACTGTCCACATGCACTGTTCACCTAAACTCTTTGGTAATTTTTGCATAATTTCATATTGTCTAATTGTTAATTAAGTTGTATGTACATTCGCATATGATTAATTGTTATTCTAGAATCATGTCCATTAATCGATTGTGAAGGAAATGTGAGTCAAAGGCCTCTAAAGTTATAATTGCCTTCGGTGATAAAAATATCTAATCTTCCCTATATTTATGGCATTCGTATATGCAAAATGAGTCATGAAAAGACTTAAGCATGAAGGAAAGATAATAATCGTAAATACGTTATGAGGAAAGTCCACAATATATTATGTGATCGAATTATTTTTCCAGATGGAGATATTATGAATCCAATTGTGGTGGACCTTCCCTCAAATGAATAAGAAATCATAAAAATTGGACAATGGAATTGTGATACGGAGGTAATACCCCTTGGCCTGCCGGTAGCATTACAGTAGAGATTCAAGGATTATTCTGACCGTGTATTTTAGTAGGTAATACTCTTGGCAAGTCTTAGAATGTTATTATGGAAGGACAAGAACTACCCCTTTATCCCGAGGGTACATATGGGGACATAAATGATGGCCGAGTAGCTACAGGCCTAAAATGTAGCTAATATGATATGTGATAGCCGAGTAGCTGTAAGCTTAAAATATAGCTGATATGATATATGATGATTGAGTAGCTGTAGGCTTACAATGTAACCGATACTTTAAAATATATAGCTTAACACATTTCTTTTCTCGTTCTCCCGTACCTTTAGTTAGTAAGGCTTATTAACCCTGATCCGTAAAAATAAGTAATAATGTATAATTTACTTTTCAAAGAAAAGAAGGATAAACATGAGAATCAATTGCAATCCAAGGCACATTCGATTATGTTTTATATTTGCGCATCCACATTATGATTATATATCTCTTTTTCTTTATTTCACTTATATTACTTTCGTCTTTGATTATATTATACTTGTTGAGCTGTTAGCTCACCCTTACTGCCTCTCTTTGCCTCTAGATTAGTACAAGCTAGTTATACCCAATGGGATAGTATAAGGATTAGAAGTGGACTAGGCTCTGGATCTGAAAGATCATATCAAAAACTTATATTTTATAGTTTGCAAGTATTATGGATAATTGTATATATGTATATTTCTTTTGGAAATCTCAATGTATATAGTATATATAATTGATGGTTAGATAGCTTAGTTTTCGTCGTGTTTGGGTTTATTTATACTTCTACAGATTATATATGGATTTGTAATAGGTATCTAGTGGCATATCTCTTTACCTAATGTTGTGTTAGATACACAACGTTAGAGCCACAAATTATATGTGGCAATTAAATCCTGTGAGGAGTTATAATTTTTGTGTGTTGTTGTTGTTTAATATTGGATGTTAGGATTATTGGATGTATTATGTTCTGTACAGGAGATATTATAGTTTTTTATATTGGCGGATATCTGTATTATAGACAAAACTCTATTGGATATTTGGCAGAAAAATACGATTCGTCACAATTGATATCAAACAAAAGAGATGCCTTATACTATATTTAAATCGTATGAAGAAGCTTAGGATAAATTAAGATTGATTGGAGAAGTAGACATAGGTATAGGACAATTAAGTTAGATTAGATAACTCTAATTGTCCTAATTGGCTAGCTTAGGCTTGAACTAAGTTAGAGTTAGAGAATGAGCTCAGTTATCCAACTTATGTGTCCTAGTTAGTGTCCTAAGGGCAAGTCAACTCGAATTGTTCATATTTCAGAATGAGTGTTAGCATTGGCTTCTAGTCGAGGGTCTATTCGTGGTAATGGTCGACCGTAAGGTCAAGAGGAGTTGGAGGGAGGAGTCTTAAGGTTGTATTTGATGGATGCCGATTTAGTGCCTGAGTTGATTGGTGTTGATTCGAGGCCTATGTTAATTGGTTTTGGTTCAAAGTTTAGGCTTGATTGACTCTGGATTAAGGTCCTCAGAGTAGTAATTTGCTAAAAGGAAATATTTGAGTAAGATGATCAAGTGTGATGGATTAGGTGAAATCGATGGCTTAAAGACAGAATAACTTAGAGTTAATTTTAGTGTAACAAATTCTGGGATGACAACTTATAATCGATTTGAAAATATTTAAGTGCCTAAACTTTTGTGTAGCTTGGATCCTTTAGGGGTCGAAATATGGGCCCTAAGAATTAAGATGGTAATAATGGTGATCCAATGTTCGGGGGAAGATAAGGCAGTATTGACCCATATAAGTTAGGAGGTGAAGTCGACCTCGAGTAGATGTGAAAAGAATCGTGAGCCTTGAGAATAAAGAGATATCGCTGGATATGTTCCTGGATGCTCTACGGATGAGTGTCGTGTTTCAGTGGGATTCTTGGGAGCACATTTCAACTATGGAAAGTTTGACTGCATGATTAGGGATTACCCTTATCCCATCGGTTGGACAGTAAAGGAGCCCATAACCTAAAATCAGGACTTTGCGATGATGGCACAAAGTATAAAAGTGTCATCCATCATGGCAGAAGGTAAAGTTCTCAGATCTTGATATTTCTGTATATGTGTTATTTTGGGATCCAGAATCTATACTTTATTGGGATTTCCTAAGCTTATTTGTTTATCTGAAGACCGTAAACCTTATACTAGTTGTATCGAGGTCTACAACGTTTTCTCGAATTTATAAATATGATTGATTGAACTATTTAATTACCATGTGGCACTAAGGCTCAATTTGACATTGATGGTGTTTTGATTAGGTAAGTTGAAATGCCGGCACGAATTGCAGCGGTAGGATATGATACCTGCCATCAAGTTATGAAATTTTGAATATGAAGCATAGATAATGGAGTAGCGACAAGATGATGTCATTTTGCCTACAAGTCTCTTAAGGAATATAAGTGCCAAGTTTAGTTCGCATGTAAGACCACACTTAGGCATTGTTTTGTGGTCACTAAGGAGAGTGGACTATGTAGGTATTTGATGATATTTCTTAGAGAAAAGGATTAGCCGAATTTCCTCTTGATCATTAAACTGATGGTTGTTATGGAGTTGTGCCAAGGATTGGCACCCAATTTTGGGGACTTTGTATCGAACCAATAAGGCATCGGCTGATTATTTTGTTGTAAGGTGCTTTAGTGCTTTTGGGATGACTTCATTAATGAATTCTTAGAGTCAATAGGGTGTGAGAATCCCATTTGAGGATTGTATCTTGGATTGCAAAAGAAGGATAGTTGTATGCTCAACTATGAATGGGATGTAAGTTTGGGAGAAGTGTTATGTTGGACATGTGGTTTCTCCGATAGCAAGAATTCGACTCCTTAGAGTCTGAAGCAATGGCTAATTTGGAGAAAGATTAATGGATGTCTTGTAGATGTGTTGCCTTCTTAGGTCTAGCTGAACCTGGAAGGGTAATTCAATAAGTGTTCCTTGAGGATTGCAGCGTCGTGAGGCGTTTGGCTTGAGACGATCAGTATCCGTTAAAATTGGTCATGCAAGAGTAGCCTTTGAGGAATTAAGGATTAGTTGTCGACTTTATTGTTTGGGGTTGACCCCTGATGGGTCTAGTAAGCTACAAAGGAATGTGACTGTTTTGAGGAAGCTCTAAGATTGTGTTTCTCGTGACTTATATAAGTGGTTACCCTTAGTTAAGAGGATGTAGAAGCCTATAATCAGTATTACCTTACCCATAGTTTGAAGTTAGTCATTGAGGTCCTAGCTTTGAGAATCGATAGGTATCTCTTGTAGAACTAGTCGTGTCTAAATGATCCAAAAAGGGGCTAGGAGGTCATCTCATAGGAAGAGATGGCCACGCGATCGTGCAAACGGATTAATCTGCTTAAGGATTGGAAGGAATATTTCAATGTCTTTCAAGGAAGGTGAGCAGTATTGCTAATATTTGGTACCAGGAATTTTTAGTTGGAATATTTCTTAATACTTCATCGGAGGTGTTTTAGGATGAATCTCAAATGGCTTCTAATATTTAAGTGAAGGGAGTGCTCTGCCTTTGGTTCTAAGACGGAGAACTACCTCTTAAGTATGAGGCCAAAGAATACGAGATGAGAAGCCCTCTCCGTTTCAATTTTGAGGATATTAGGGTAGCAAGAATTATAGTATTGTTGAGTAATTATGGAATTAACAATCTAGGATAACCCATTTATCGTGATTTGGATGATACACGGGGATAGAATCGGTTGGCTCGCTGGTATACCAATGGGATGATGAGTTAGATAAGTATTCGAATTCGAAGTTTTGGGTGATTGCTTCGATTGCGTTGCTAAGGTTGATTGTAGTCTAAGGATTATAGGCATTACCTGAATCGTATTAATGTCCTTAAGATCTTCCTTAGATTTATAACTGCAAGGTAACCTAGGAATCTGATCTTAATTAATAGACATAGGTTACAAGAGAATTTTTAGTATCCTAATAAATAGTTAATCAGAGTAGCGTAGCGGGATTGTGTAGTCCGATGGTCTATAGATTTCAGGATAGGATTAATGTTCCATGTGAATGATCATTTTTAAGGTTTAGGATGAATTTAAGTAAGGGTTGATTAATCTTTTGAAGTCTTATGATAGGCCCATTCAGAATTTTGACTTGTCATCGAAGTTAATGGATTTTTATAGCCTCCCATGTATAGATGATTGAGGAAGTAAGCATGTAGTCGTGTTAAGTCATGGTGGGAGATTAGGGATCTGTATTATGGTGAGGTTTCAATCTCGATTTTCGATTAGAAAGTATTAGATGTTGAGGATTTGGGTAATTCCAAATGGATAAGGTTCTCTAGGATAAATCTCTAACAAAGGATATGTTTTGGGAGCACTACAAAGAGTCCAGAAAGATTACCCCCTTCTCTTGTCGAAATTTGAGATTCGTTAAATTTTGGGAATGAAATTTCTATAAGTGGGGGAGAGTTGTAAGGTATCAATTTTTAGAATGTAGTAAATATGGGTAATTGAGTTAATATAAGTCGACCAAGGTCTAAGGACATGGGAAAAACCAGATTTAAGGGCCGAAGACCTAAAATTGGCGGGATCGGAAACCATTGTTATAAACCATGAAATATTAATCCGTGAATAAGATTTCACGTTTTAAATTATGATAATCTTGACTTATTAAGCTAATATAATTAAAAGTAGAATTCAAGGATGTGAAATATTGAATTAGAAGGATCGAAACGGGTCCCAAACAATAAAAACGAGAAGCTGGCTTGCTGTAGGCTTAACGCAGGCCTGACCCACGCCCGTCGTGGGCTCGAGCACCTGACCAGTGTCGATTCCAGGGCAGGTGCACTTGTTGCATGCCGCGGACTTGAGCACCGGTCCGCAAAAAAGCCACGTCCGAGTTCTTTTTAATTGTTGGCCACGTGGTTTTGGGGAAAAGCACAGGAAAGAGAGAGGAAGAGAGAGAGGGCGCAGAGAGGAGAGAGAAACATAGCAAACAAAGGTTTTTGGGTCTGATTCCGGCTTGGAGCTAGTTGGAGAAATCGTAGATCGGGTTGAGGTAAGTATACCCATACCCTTTTCTTTCGTTTTCTTTGATTTTCATTCGATCTCCTTTAGGTATTATTATTCCGATACCCAACTCATGCATGTATATTGATGCCCATAGCTTAATCATGCATACATATGAATTTCATATCAAAATTTGAGGATTTATGCCGATTTTTGCATATAAGCCCTTACCCTACTTTCAGGCCCCAATTTTTGGGGCTTTTGCATAAATTGAGAATAGAATATCAATACCCGTATCTTAGGTAAGTTAATTTATCGATTGGATACCCGATTTGGTGGATTTAGGTGGATTTTTGTTCATGAAACCCTAGACCTGCGCCCGGACCTCATTTGAAGCACATATTTTAAGTTTTGTGCATAAATTGAATTGATGTTATGTTTACCTATGTCTTGAATTTAGTAATTTATCTATTGAGTGTCCTAAATTTAGTGAATTATCCAATATATGTAATCGTATACTGTTCACGTGCACTGTTCACCCGAGCTCTTTGATAATTTTTGCATAATTTCGCATTGTCTAATTGTTAATTAAGCTGCATGTACATTCACATATGATTAATTATTATTTCAAAATCATGTTCATTAATCGATTGTGAAGGAAATGTGAGCCGGAGGCCTCTAAAGTTATAATTGCCTCTCAGTAGTAAGAATTTCTGTTCTTCTCTATATTTATGATATTCGTATATGTCAAATGAGTCATGAAAAGACTTAAATCCGAAGAAAATATAATAATCGTATATACGTTCGAAGGAAAGTTCACAATGTGTTATGTGATCGAATTATTCTCCCGAATGGAGATACTGTGAATCAAATTGTGGTGGACTTTTTCTCAAATGAATAAGAAACCATGAAAGTAGGACCATGGAATTGTGATACGGAGGTAATACCCCTTAGCCTGCTAGTAGTATTATAGTAGAGATTCAAGGATTATCCTGACCGTGCATTTTAGTGGGTAATACTCTTGGCAAGCCTTAGGATATATTACTGTGGAAGGATGATGGCTGTCCCTTGGTCACAGAGGTACATGTGGGGATATAGATGATTATCGAGTAATTACAGGCCTAAAATATAGCCGATGTAATATGTGATGATCGAGTAGCTGCAGGCCTAAAATATAGCAAATACTTTAGAATGTATAGCTTAACACATTCATTTCATCATTCTCTTGCACCTTTAGTTCGTAAGACATACTAACCCTGATTCGTAAAAATGAGTAATAATGCATAATTTACTTTTCAAAGAAAAGAAGGATAAACATGAGAATCAATTGCAATCCAAGGCACATTCGATCATGTTTTATATTTGTGCATCCGCATTATAATCATATGTCTCTTTTTCTTTATTTTGCTTGTATTGCTATCATCTTTCATTATATTGCACTTGATGAGCTGTTAGCTTACCCTTGCTGCCTCTCCTTACCTCTTAATTTGTACAGGTTATTTATACCTGACGGGACAGTATAGGGATTAGAAGTGGACTAGGCTTTAGATCTGGAAGATCATATCGAAGACTTATATTTTTTAGTTCGCAAGTATTGTGGATAATTATATATATGTATTTTTGGGAATCTCAGTGTATATTGTACATATAACCTGATGGTTAGATAACTTAGCTTTCGCTGTATTTGGGTTTATTTATACTTTCACAGGTTATATATGGATTTATAACAGGTATCTAGTGGCATACCTCTTTAGCCAATATTGTGTTAGATACATAGTGTTGGAGCCACAGATTATATGTGGCAATTGGATCCTATGAGGGGTTGTGATTGTTGCGTGTTGTTTAATATTAGATGTTGGGATTATTGGATGTATTATGTTCTGTACAGGAGATTGTACATGTTTTTGTATTGGCAGATATCCGTATTATAGACGAAATTCTACCGAATTTTTGGCAGAAAAATACAGCCCGTCACAGTGTCAAACCATTTTCAAGTCAACTGTTTATATGTTATATAAATACTTCTATGCCAATAAAGTGTTCATTTTATACTATGACATGCGTAGTATAATCTTTTGTTTATAGAACGTAACTTCAATTTTCAAGGAACCGGTAATCAAGCTCCGAAATTACTTTGGCGAATATTAAAATCTACCACCTCATTTTTTGGCTATGACGAGCAATTTTTGAGCAGTTCATTTATCCCTTATATTAGGGTCATTTTTATGATTGGCATATTCCGTAACTATATATAATCTTGTGTCGATGTCGGGTTGTGTTTCGTTGAAGTGCTGCATCAATATATTTTCATACCTGTCCGTTCCGACTTCCAAGAATACTAGCTTGCCGTGTGCTTGTCACGAGTTCGAGCCTAAAATCCTGAAGCCTTGCGCTCGCTATGTGTGAGGTTCCGGATTTGTGAACCCAATAATTAAGAGATGATTAGTATGTTAATGATCA
>JAODPA010067981.1:0-33116 GCA_025585075.1 Nepenthes mirabilis | reverse complement strand
AAATATTTAAGAAATATTATGATTCATTAACTGATTGAAGACTTATGATATTTTGGAGATATTTTAAGTTAGAAATTCCGAATCAGTGAATAACTTAGAATATGCGAGATTCTAAGTACTCCCCCAAGTAATAAGATGGAGAAGCTGGTTGAAGTATGCAGGTGCACTCCATGAGATGGCATTCCTGACAAACCAAGCCTTTGGGGTAATATATTGTGAGGTAATAAATAAGGTTCATCTGATTATTTTGCACTTATTGGAAAGGCAAATCAGTGATAGTAAGAGAAATGTTAGCTATATGGTAAAAGTTCAGAAATTATATATTCATGTTAAAAGGTGGCAAAGTATACAGTATAGTAAAGCAGTGGTCAAACTATTATACTTTCATAAGTAAAAATTAAAAAAAAAATCAATCATTCTTTAATGATATGTGGCTTGATTTAGATGATATGATGACTAATATTTTCTAGGCTGATATAAAGATAATTATTGATTTAACGTCACAGATGGAATAAACAAATGTTTGAGGGCTTTTGATATTTTCACGTAGTTTAGTCATCATAGATAGATGGTTACTTTAAGAATTGTATTATTATATAACAAGATAACAAAATTTTTTATATGGTTGTTTGAGATGTTTTTTAGATGCCATGATAGGCACGCATCTATCACTATTTTTACTGATCAAGGTGGCTCACATCACTATTTTTATATGTTAATTGATTTATTACAATCGAAATAAGACATTTAATTAACTTTTTTCAAATCTTGATCGCAGTGGGACCCGCGATATGCTTTCAGAAATTAATTGCAACTTTACATGTTCATCATCTTAGCTGTATTCCTAGTAACTAAAAATTGGCCTTTGTTATAACTATATTGACAACCACCTTAAGATTTATGCTAATTTATAGCTGAAGAGTGTATAACAATTTGTATCTGTCGACAAATTTATAGTTTCGACTATAAAATAAATATTTACTAATTATAATTCCAATTTTTAATTTCAACCCCGAAATAGTGCAATAGAAAATAACTTTCATCTTTACAAAAGCAGCCCACTAAATTACACATCTATTTTCGAATTTTGTGCCAAAATAAAATGAAATTACAGTACAAATTATCCATGACAAATACCGCATCAAATCTAATTTTTTTTCTACATGGAGGGCCCTTTTAGCCGCCATGTGTAGGGGTAACAATATTGATATATCTCGAGAATTTGAATTGATATATAAATTAGGGAGTCACATTGTCACGCTTGAATATTGAATAATGATGGATCCGATCTTCATAATTCTAAATTTGAATTCTACGCACAATAATAAAACAAATTGAAGATAAGATGTATACGAGACTCATTTCTCGATATATTCTTCAAGGATCAAATTAGTGATCTTTCTATTCAAATAAGAAAGATATAATGAAACAGATGCGAGAATTTAGAGAGGATGGGGATAACTGTATGTACGAAGGGTAATACTCATTTTTGTGTACTTATTTAATTGAGTGGCTTTGATTTTTTTCTTTCCTCGTCCATCTTCTTTGAGAGAAAAAGGTTTATTTATAACAAGTGGTACTGTTTGGTTGGTTGGTGTATAGAATCAACGTGTATGCATGATACTGATGCGGATCAGTGGTAGGAGATACTAATTGCATGTGTAACTACCATCTCAATTCAATAGTAAGACCATCTAACTACTAGTCATTGGATCGATTCAATAGTTTTCTATATCTAGCTATTAAGCAGCTTATTATGATTATTTTATTATCTAATTGTTTAGATCGTACTCTTGACTTATATGTTCACATGCTATTGTCCAATTGGCTTGTGCTAATTTCTATTGGACCATCAGTGTTTAAGCCTTTTATTCACAAATATATTAGGCTAGTTTATTTTTGACCATCCACATCAAGTACCATTTGTCATATCGCTTTGAAAAATTGATAATCTTATAAACCTCAAGTTTGATTGTAGTTTGCACAACAAATTATGGTTAGAATCATATGATATTTCGATTTTTTAATTATAATTTTAGTAGTTTAAATTTTTAGATAAATTTTATATTAAAAAAAAAAGAATTACGGTGATTTTTGTTTTTGTTGTATATAATTGATTTTGCCTAAGCATATGCAAAATTGAATCGTTTTGCAGATTGATCAATGGTTTTGCATTTCTGTACACTCGCCATCCTTTTAGCAAGTTTGAGTTGATTTTTCGTCCAGAGAGAATTTCATTATTATTGTTTTTATTTATGATTAGGGTTCCGATTGTGCATTCTTCATCCAGCTGATTAAATCACATTGGCAGAGGATAGAGATCTGGTCTCTTTACGGAAAGGGAAATTGCTGAATTAACGAAAGTGAATTTTTTTCGTACTTTAGGCTGGCGCTACGAATTGAAATAGTAATTGCAGTACTTTCAGATTCGTGGCACATATTAATTCGCTTTTTCTTTGTTGCTGCGACAAGAAACATTAAACCACGTTAAAGAATATAGTTTGCGCTAACATGGAAGGAGACGGCAAACCCGCTGATCTTTCTCGCACTTTTAAGTATCTTATGGGTTAGCAATTACTCTTTACTTCTCTGTACCTTGTTTTTTGGCCAAGTTCGGTTTACTGGTCATGTGAATATTTCTTTGTCTACAGCTACACAATTCTTATCAAGAGGGATCCCGTTTATTTTTAACTCTTGGGTGGTGAGGCATCTTACTGAAGACGACTATGCAGTAAGAATAATATTTACAATTCAATGTCTTTATTTGTTGCTCCTATGTAGTATTTTTGGTATGCGCCTCGATAGATAATTGGATCTAATCCATTGGATCAGTAGTTTGTAAGTAAAATTAGTTTGTCAGCAGTTAGCAAGCGTTTGAGGTATCAGTGGAAACCCATAAATTAAAAGAAACAGGTTACCAAAAAAAAAAAATAAAAAATTAAGAGAACCCTGGTCTTTTGAAAATTTGAATCAACCGGTGAGGGTGGGGTTTGGCATAATAGTAAGGGGCTACTCCATTCTGATATAGAGGCCAGGAATCAAATCATGGAAAATAACCTCTGCAACGCAAGGTTAAGGTTGCTTTTATCTTATCTCCCAGAGTTCACAAGGACGGAGGTTACATGCACTGGGCCACTCCTTTAACTGATTTAGGAGTAATGGCATGATGGGTTTTTTCTTCGTTTTCTTAATGCATGTTGAATTGTATTTGTGGATCTGAAATATTGGAGTTTCTAGTTTCTTTCTAGGAAGCATAGTGGAAAGTGACAGAAAGGGAATTGCTAGGAAAGCTGTTAAGTTATGGGAAATTGATTTCCCTGTGATTTTTTCCCACTTTCAATCATATCTTCTGTAGAGCCTAGTCACTACCTTCTTTGAGTTATATATGGAATTGGATAGTCAAACTGAAAGTAACTGTTTGTAAAACTACCAGTATATTGACCAGGAATTGCAAATATTGACGATCTCTCCTTGTGTCTTATCAGCTCAAAATTTTCTATTTCTAGAGCTTTTGTAGTTGAAATTTGTTGCCAAAAGAATCTTAAAATGGAACCAGAAGGCATAGATTGGGACTTAACTATTATATTGAGTTCTATTATCATTTCTGTCTATGTGAAGTTTAGAAATTTCTAGATAGAGATATTTGATTAGTATTGAAAACTTTTTTGTGTTCTATGTTTTATGTTTTCAATTTTCTTTTCCTTTTCCCAAATCTGCGGTTCCACAAATTTTTGGAAACTGTGCTTTTTGTTACTACTTGAATATATGTCCTATCTTAAAATTGGACAATAAAATTTAAAGAACAAGTTTTCACATGTTTATGTTCACAAATTTCAAAATTCCTCAAAAAGTTTGATTTGATTTTCATGTGTCTTGCAAAATGAAAGAATTCAAATCTAGGGAGGGGTCATTTCATTTTTCGGTTTTGTTATATTTTATGCTATTTAATTAATGAATTAATTTCATTTGATTGCCAAAGTGGTTGGTCGAGCATACCTCATGCTGGTAGTATGAAAAGTATGAGTGATAATGTGTTGATTATAAGTAAAGTAATATCGGAATCGTTTATAGGCTTCTGTGGTAGTTTGTCCTTGATGGGTCAATTGTGGCTAGATGTGGTGCAATTGTTTTTAATAGTAATGGCTCTTTGGTTAAAAATATCCAGTTCAATTTTATAATTTAATTAATCATGCAGAATGATACATTTCATGAATTTATGGGAATTGGTAGATTTTAACTTGAAGGTAATCAATAGGACAATACTTTTGGCTGCTCATATCTAGTAAGATTATTGTACCTCCTAGTATGAGGCAAAAATATCATTTTTTACGGATGAAAAACTCACCTGAAATTTGTTAAGAACTTCTTCTGGAAAGAGAATATTCTACGTTATATATGAAGTTGATAAAGATATTAAATCAAACATTGCTATGCATTATATGTATTAGTCAAAATTTGGACATATGAATCAATATATATATGTATATAAAATTTTCCTGTTTTATAAGAGAGAAATTTGAACAAGAAACAGTAGGGTTTTTTTTACCCGAGTAAGTTTTCTGGAAAACTACCCACAATTTTCAACAACTGAAGATGCCTTCAAAATTTTTTTTGGATTGTTTATCTGATGCATTCATGGTCCTTTATTGTCATGTGATATCAAAATTACAAATTAGGGGTTGTTTCCACAAAAGATCTTGCTTCCATAGATGCTTGTTTTGGATGCTGCCTTATTGTCCTTAAGATGGATATTTGTAGCACATTTTTTGCACATCTTTGTTGCACAACTAGGGTATTTGTTCTCACCCTTCTTTCTTCTTGCATCTATTGCAGCTTTATGCGGTTCAATTCCATCTATTCATTACATGCATATTGTTTCTTAGTCGCGAGGGATTTCGACGAGCATGCATGAGGGCAGAAATTAAATGGTGCCTTTTCGTTGTTTCTACTCATGTAATTTATCTCTTTGCTTTTTATCTATTTGAGTCAAGTATCTCGGTGTTAAAAGCAATATGAAGAAGCCAAGATGGATGAATGGTGTGACTCTAAATGACAACACACACACACACACACACACACACACATTCTCATCAAGTTAGAAGTAGCATCTATGAAACAAAGGGGTGGCTTTTTGAAGATTGAAATGTCGAATGAAATTTAGGTAATGTAATGTGCTTGTAAGGAAAAATAAGTTGATTGAGATTAGATACAGTAGGAAGGACATAAATAGGGATAGAGAAGGTCAGAGCAAGGTGGTAAAAAAGAATTTGACTATACTTTAACATTTGGAGGATATTCTCTCAAATAAAGCGGAATGACAAAGCAAATATATATAGTGAACCTTAGATAATGGTACTTGTGGCTTTGTTTTGATTCTTGTTGCATGCTGTCATTCAAACCTACCCCTCCCCTCCATTTTTTTTTTTTTTTTTGATTTTTCAAATAATGAGTGTTATGTCTCTAATTCAAAGGTCTGATCAAATTAATTCTTAATTAGCTTAAAACAGATTTTTGTCCTTGATTAATTAAAATTTATTTATTTGTTTCACTGACCAAAATCCAAATAGTGATGGGACGCAAACCTAAAAAGACAATACCAACCAAAAACCCGAAATAAAAGTATATTAAATATAATACCTAAAATGCCACACCCGAAAGTGGTTCGAAATACTGACAATCAGAGTCTCAATTATATGTAAGGATAAACATTCATACTAAAATTAGAGTGAATTAAATAATAATCCAACTAAATTGCTAAATGAAACCAAAATCAAACTCAATCAACGACATCATATATCCACTACCTGAAGATTACAATATTTAAAATTACAATATTTAATACATTAAACTAATCTAAAAATTTAAATCTATCCTCAGGCAACCTTTCCTCAATCCAAACCATTTGCAAGTAAGTATCAAGTCCTTTAATATGAGAGTTTAGTAAAAATAAAAATAAGAGTGAGCTAATTGCTCTACAATGGTCCGTATTTAATCGAATTGAAAACTTTATTCAAATATGAACATATTATTAGATTTTCTCATACTGAAGAAAATATGCATATTATTAAACTTATGTAGAGTTTTTCTTTCTTATTTCTTCAAATTTATATCATGCATTAAAATATGGATATGCAGGAATTCAACTATGTAATTTAGAAATATGCTTGAATTTTAGTATGTTAATTTAAGAACATGCAATAATTGTCAAGTAAAATTTTAGGAAATCAACAAGAATAACATAGTTTCATCAATTTGTTTCAAACATAGACATGTAGGGGCATATATTTGAAAATCAATGACATATAAGAGCATTTTAATATGATTTAAAGGCATATATGAATATAATTGTAGAAAATTAGTTTTTAAATACAATATACATGAATTGAAGGTATGTATTTTATGAAAACTTCATGAAAGGGAAGTGGAAAATATGCATGCAAAGTACAAAGTCCTTAGCTACGAAAATAGCACATGCATACATTTGAGACAATAAATGCTCAAAAAGGTAAGAAAAGATCGGTAATAAAGGAAGGAGAGCCTAAATGTACTTATCTTATACTTAAACTTCCAAAGATCTCTTAAACTTCATTTGGTTTTCCTCTTTTCGTGCCTTCTCTCTCTCTTTCTCTCACTTCCTCTCTTCTCTTTCTTTTTATTCTCTCCAAAACCGTGTGAAAATAATTGAAAATTTGCTAGGGGGTCTTGTATAGAAAACTGGCATATAAGTGCTTGTTGGTGCGCATCAGGAGCCAAAATATAAATCTCACAATGCATGAGTTTTCCTTAAGCGCGCATTAGTTGTCTACATTTTGTCCCAAACATGCACGTGCGTCATTTGGATGCGTTTTGGGTGTGATTAATCTACTTAAAATACATGTGAGCGCTCTAGAAGCATTTTTAAGGTGCGACCTTATTGTCCAAAATATACATGCGTGGGTTAGTCTCCAGTCAAACGTCACTTGGTCCGATGTATTCCGGTCAGAAAATTAATTTTGACCTAAAATCTCAATTGACATCGATATTTTTATTAATTTAATTTAATTAATCATCATTAAAAATTTAATTCGGAATCCCTACCTTACAATGAGGGCCATGTGTTTGAGTACGGACCTAGTTAGTTTTCAAAAAAATAAAATGAAACCAGGTCAAATGATGCAGCCAAAACTGAAAACCTTGGGAATATTTTTTTTTCCAAATTTTTTTTTTGCATTGTGCTGCAACTCTATTGATCAGAGCTGAAACTCTGACGTAACTCATATTACTTGTAGGAGTTCTTTTGCTATTAGATGCAATATGCTAGGTCTAATGACGAAAATAGAACGTGCAAGTAAGGGTGTCAATGTTTGGCAGAGTATATATGATTTTTTGATGTGCCTAGTAATGATTGAAATGCACCATTTGTAGATATGAGATTTCTATTTGTTATAATAGATCTCATGTGCATGGGTGTCAGTAAAGCCATTGCATGGATATGTTCTTTGGAGATGTTGCTTAACAATTTATTTGTCTCTTATATTTTTTGCTAGTTACAATTTGGTGTTGGATTTAAGTTATGGGTTGGATTTTGTTGACTGGATACAAAAATAGTCAGTCAAACGTCGAAATATGAATCATTAAGTACTCTAGTTATGATGGAGTTTTAGTAAAGATTTTTGGTAAATGTATGTATTGCCTATCAATATTTGTTCTTAGTCGTGCTTGTGTCATGTACTGCACTGAAGTTTTAGTATTCCAGGGATGATGCATCCATGAGAGAAAATGCTGTAAAGCTGTTGAAAGTAGCCTGGCTGATTCTTCCTCTTGGATCACTTATTACACTTGCAGCATGTGTGCTCATCTTCTGGTGGCAAGCATTAAGCTATTCTAATCCATATGGGCAAGCTATTTTGTTGAATGGTAACATGCTATTTTATTCATCTGTTTTCATTTTTTTTTTTCTAATGATTGCAGCTTTATCTGTTCATATTACAATTTATTAATTTTAGTCCAAGGCACTCAGCTGTTAGTCAGGCGTGCAAACTAAAAAATATTGCTCATGATCCATGTTGTTGCAGTTTGTTACCAACATGCAAAGTATCTGTGTTAATTGGTTGTCTGTAAATGCAATCATTAGTTCAAGAATGATGCTTATGACTGCAATTTAACAAGTCCATTGAATTTCGTCCAATAACATGATAAATAAGGAGATAAGAGGTTTAGAGTGATTAAAGATACTAACTTACTAGTGGTTCTCCAAATCCTGCATCCACTGTGAGAGGTAGGCCCCATGCAACAAGTCTCTTACGATGAGCATAACATCACTGCCAACAAGTGATCAACTTCCATGAAGGCTCAAAAGTCACAATTCTTAATATGTTGCAGAATTTCATCTCCGAAATAGGAGATACCTAGTTGTATGGTGCTGTCACTTTCTAAGCCAATGAACATGAAATGGTCACGTCGTGCTGTCATCCATGGTTATTGAAGAGTGTTAAAACTCTGGTCGTACCAATGTCGTGTCCTTCTAGTGAAGGTGTCAAAATTTAAGCTTTTGGGTACACAGCAGCACTACTACCATTGACAAGATGTGTGATTCATTTTCCGTAGTAATCTGGATATCCTAATTCTAGTGTCTATTCTCTAGCATCCTGTTTTTGTACTTGGGTTGATCCACAAGAATTAAGAATTTAAGAAGACAGAGAGAGGAGATCTGGAGATCAATCAACCACAAGCACCAAAGCTTGGGCATGGAGATATGGACAAAAAGTTGCTCAGAGATAATTGAACATTAATGCTGAAGTTCAGTAGGGATTGGGCTGAAATTTGATGGTAGCAGGGAAAGAATGGATGAAATGGATGAAATTTGATGTCTCTCAAAGGGATTGGGCTGAAATGGAGCAACTCAAGTTCAGTAGGGAAAGAATCAAGTGGATTTTAGGATGAAACAGTTGTGAGCAAAACAATACTCCTGGAAACCTGGGAAGAGAATTTGGAGGGGAGCTTCATAAGGATAATAATGCTCTTTATAGGGTTTGAAGTATGATGTAGTTATACTAAGGAAGATATTGTTCAGCTACAGTGGAACTTGTAATGGATGGTATAATGTTTCAGTAATCATGCATGGATTAGTAGGAAATCAAATATGGAGCTATAAGATGGATAGCTAACAAGTGGCGAGGTTCATAAAGGATCCCCAATTGCCCTTTTTTTTTTGTGTGAAGTTACTCAATCTGTCTTCATGAACAAGGGTTCTTATAGTTAAATTTGGGAACGAACTTTATGTGCAGAATGTTGTAGATAAGGGCTATTGTTTTATTTGCATGCTATGGATCTTTCCGTTTTTAGATAAGTGGGTGTCAAAATTGAATTTCTCCAAGGAAGAATTTGTACTAGTGCCAGTGTTGATTAAGTTCCCAAGGTTTCCATGGCATTCAGCAAGATTGGAAGATGTTGGGAGAACCATGTGTTGATAAGTTAGCTGAAGGGATAATTTCTTATTTTATGCTACTGTTTGAAATTAATGTGATGCCGAAGAGCTAAAGGAAGAAGCGATCCTGAAGGGTGGGTTTCTTAATTAGGCCCAGCAGCAAGTTGTAAAAGAAAGAAATAAGATATGAATTGAATACAATCATGTGAAACATTGGGGAAATTCTGAAGATAGGTCCACCGCACAGTCATATGCAAAACAAGCTTGGCGGCAAATGCAGAGCTTTTTTTAGCTAAAACAAGATTGGAATTGATGCCTTTTAGTTGAAAGGAGTGGTAATTCTGGAATGATGCTAGCAGGGTACTGGGGGGGACAGAATATTCCCTGTTGCAATGTGTTTGCATACTCAACATAGCTACTAATGAAGAATACCACGTAGAAATAAGTTTTGCATTGACTTACAATGAAGCCTGAACATCGCAGAAATGATGTTGAGGCAACTGGTGATATCCATTGATGTTGAGGTCTGACTTAATTATTTGTTTTTTTTTTACCCATGCACGCCTACATTGTTTTTACCTTTTCACATTAGCACCACTTTCCCCCACCCCTGTGCGATGTATCTCCTAATTTCACAGACCAAAGGCTTATTAGGGCTACAAATTTAATTGAAATGACCAAAATGCCCGTCATATACTTGTCACATGCCACAGCATAAATAATTAGGTGAAATCTGGACTGTTTAATTGAAAACAATGGTCTGAACTCTGCTCTTTGTGTTGACAGTAGCTCCTTCCCTCCTGGTTCCACCTCCTCCTTTTCCACTGCTATGTTAAAGCAAATAATTCCATGGCCTTTGCTAGTTGGGAGGAGATTTGGAGAGAGGGAGGAAAAAAGGAGAGCTGGGTGGCAGAGCTAAAGGGAGGGAAGAGAAAAAAACTGAGCGGGGAGGGAAGGGGTAGGTGAGAGGTCAGATATGGCAGGGTGGCTGCTGATGGTTTGAAGTGGGGATGTGTTGGGTAGATTTAGAGNACAACAAAATCCTTTATTAAAGATTTATTCTAAATATAAATTCATTATCCTCATTATAATATCCATCTGTTCTTCTAATTAGTCACTTATCTATTTCATCAATTTAATTTCACAAATACTAAGTATTAAAAGTAACATTTAATTATATTTGATAAATTAAAAAAGAAACAATTTAACTTTCGTTTGAAAAAACTATAGGATACTTTAGGTGCACACCTTGAGCTTCAATAAAAGTCGTGCCTTAGGGCCTGGGCATACACCTCTTGTAATAGGCCTTGCCTAAATATGCTCAGGCACCAGGCTTTGAGCTTCAACTTTAGGTGCATAGAAGATGTGCCTTTAGCAATATAGCTCCTCAATGAGAGCCCATTATTCTTCCAAGGAGTCAATGTCTTCTATTCGGATGACTTTTTTTAGGAATAACTATCACATCTATAAATGTGGGCTTAATCAATCCTTATGAAGTGGTTATGTTTCAGATATAATTCTCGTGATGATGTGCCTTAGTTTGTGGGCCTTGTGGTTGACGTGTCCTGCAACTGACAAGCATGTAGGATTGACAATCCATTTGCCCCTCTGTGCATCTCCCTTGATGTGCCAGCATTCTGGTTTGACCAAGCTTCCGCTGTCCACCCTACCACTCTGGGCTGGCTACCTGACAATCCATTTGTTCTAATTGGTGGGTTGACACCTCTCGGTGATTAGGCAGCTTGGCAGCTCGGTAAGGTGATCATTCAGTTACTTTGACTACTTGGCACCTTGGCAACTAGGCAATTCAAACATTGTGCATTTGGAATTTCTGGGTTTCTTGGGTCCTTATTTTACCATTTATTACCCAAACCCATTAGCTATAAATTGATTATACCTTCATTGGGAGTAATACCTAGATTTATTGATCCCCAAAAAGTGCTCTGAAAATTATCTTCTAATTGACCAAACCTTTGAATGTCATAAAAGGAAGTGTAATCTACCATATGACTAAAAGTTGCAACTACTCAATTATTTGCTAAAAACAATAATTGAAGTGAAGATTCTAAGCTGCTGCAATTTGGAGGAAGAGAGAACTGATTCTGCCATAGCATCACGACAAAAATGTGGAATGAAACTCTCATAATGACTATGATACTTTCAAGATAAATGAACCTGTTTTATTAATGCAAAGAAGATCAAAACATGCTATTTGATGAGAAGTCCTCTGTAGTGAAGGACAAAATACTGACACTATAATGGAAGAAATATTTTGCCTGCTATGTTGGTGGAAATTGTAGAGCAGGAGGTGAAGTAGAAGAACAGCTAAAACATAGCATACAGGAAAAGTATTATAACTATTTCTAGTGTGGTTGTATGGAGAGATTGAGATATTCATGTTTTATTTGTTCATTAATCTAAAGTCATTTGCTGAATGTGAAGCTCAGGTATACCTGCCTTAATGGTAGTAGATAACTTATGCTCTTCACGCCTTCACACCTTTCTGGGAAGTAATACAGAATTCACTTACTGGGAGAAAACTTTAGACAAAAAATAGCCAAAGCTTTGTAAAGTCAGAAATACTAGTCTTTGAATCGTTCACCTAATCCTTGTAAAACAGAGAGTAATCTTTTTGAATTGTGACTGAACATTGCAATTACTGTAATACTAGGAACAAACCATTTCTCAAACACATTATTATTGAGGTGAAGACTCTTAAAATGTTATCAATTAGGAAGAAGTGGAAACCAAATGCCCGAGCTGGACAACAAAAATTTGAAAATTCTACCTTCTGATTTTGTTCTTTTTTGATCCTATCTTGTCTACGTCCTTACTAAAACTATGCCAGTGATGTCTGATACTCTTTTCAGATAAAAGAAATGTTATTAATAAGAATAACACAACTTTGAGGACAAGAAGTCCATGGACAAATGACCAAAACCAGCAATACAGCCAAAATTAGCAAATTTTGTTGTCTTCCAGCCCCTCCAAGTATCTTTTGATAACAATGCTGCATAGCTTTTGTTGAACACCATGGAGATGTGAAGGAAGATGAGCATCATCAAAAATATTTATATGGCAGCTATACTTCTGCAGGGGGACCTCTGAAGCCTGGGTCTGCATGGATATATAAATTAGATTGTGAATGAATCTGTCATATTAATTAAATGCATCAGTTCTCCTTATAGTTTAAATTTGAAATAATTGGCATTCATTAGTTTTTTCTGTTTAGTAAACTTACTTTCTTATTTGATTTGATATCTGAAAGAAATCTTATTCCATGCTGCAGGTGTTGCCTGCTTTCTTGAGCTACTATCTGAACCATTATATATTCTTGCACAGAACTTGCTTCTTCTGAAACTGCGTTTAATGGTAGAAACTGCAGCTACACTTTCACGTTGTATTACAATATACATTCTCATAGTTGGGAAGAGTGGCATGGTAATTAGAGTTCCTTCCTCTTTCAGGTGGACAGTATTTATTGTGTATATCTTGGATGATATTTGATGTGGGTTGCCTTGGATGGTGCATAGGAAAACTTCTAGTAAAAACAGACTGACTGCCTGACTCTGCCAGTTCTGCCATAATAATGATTGATTATACATAGAGATTGCAATCAGACTGTTATATTTCTGTCATTTTTCATTTCTTGGAGGGTGGGGGTGGGAGGATTGTATGGTATACTTGAGTTTGTACCCGGGAAATGAAGAAGTGTAGAATTAATATCACGGCTTTCTCAATCAAGGGCCTGAAGCTCTTGGGATGGACTCTGATATTTGAAGATAATCTCTTTATAAAACAAGCTTATGATCTTGGGAAATCAAGCATCGCTTCAAAGCAGCTCACTTCATGCAAAGAGTACAACTATTGAGGTTGGTTTTAGGACGGTGGATATACCAGCTACTTGTCTTGTGTCAATGTGGGATTCTTCCACCATCTTTGTCCTGACGGATTCTTCATTGTTCCATTTGGCCTATGCATTTCTTCCTTTTGTTCGTCAAAGCCTTTTTTACCAATTGGTCTAGAGTTCAAATTCTGGAAACCTCCATTGTCACAGTTGTTTTCAGGCTTTCAGCTGATGCTAAATATAGTTTTATGCTTAGTTAGTGCCCCAACCTCAGTGTGCATTTGTGTGCAGGGCATTATAGAACCTATTGATGGGTCCTTATCTGATAACTGCTTTCGGGATAGTGGTTTGTTGACATTCATCTTTTCCCACTTCAAAATACCTGTCCTCATTCATCCATATTGCACTCATGTCATCTTCGGTTGTTAATATTTTAGTGAGTTTCGTGATGTTGAAGAGTAATCATATAAATGCAGTTGCTGAGTTTAAGGCATATTGCTGCAGATTTATTATTTACATTTTTTAATTTTTCCTTAGTTTGTGAGATATCAACCAGGTAAAAGGAACTGGAATAATGAATGTGGACAATTAAAATGTTATCTGCTATAAGTAAGAATGTCTACCTAGATTGATGTGGGCATTCTCATCTTTATTTGTTAGATAAATATTGCACAAGGTGAATGAGTTTTGATCCATCCTTAATTTGGATTTGGTTTGTTAAGATCTAATGTTGGACATTTATTTCATTTGGTGAAACGATTGATAGATCGTGTAACTTTATATCTGACTAGCTGTGTATGTAATTTGATATTTTTATTTGATAATTCAATATCATTTTTCAAAATGTTTTTTGCTAATCCCGTAACTAATCAATCAATTGCAGGAAAAGGCAATTGTGTTTGCGTTATCACAAATATCATATGGAGGTTGTGTGTTCCTTGGTTACTGGGGCTACTTTGTTTTTTATCACATATTTCAAAGCACAGAGCTTTTCCCTTTCAGGTAATATTCTTCTTCAGACTAGAAAACCTATTGTTTACATGAAAATAATAGCTTCTCTTTTGGAACCAAAAAAGCTCATCCTTGATTGCAGATCTTGAAAATGCTTGCTGTTTAGTACTTGCAATGAGATCTCATGGTGCTTATACTAGACATGGATAAGAAGGGCAACACGGTGCATAGAACTCTTGATATTAGTTGGTCCAGGAAGAGTTGTACCAATTTGATTTATTGCATGCGATCTTATCTTATATTATGCAATATGCCATATCCACGACTCGAATTCATGCCCACCAGATCATACAGCGACAATTCTACTCTTGTGCTAAGGCTTCTTTTCTTTGCCTGCACACAGATAGAGTAGAACATACTCAATGTTGTAGTTCATGGATATATTTTGAATCTAATGCTGGAGAAAAATTCTAGAAAGAGCCTTCTTCAAAATGAAGGGCTGCCCATGGTTTGAGGTTCTCACATCGTGGGAGCTGGTGTGGGTCAAATATACCGAGTACTCCTTAAATTTGGCACCAAGAGGCAGCCCAAAGTATTTTGTAGGAGAAGGCTCATTTATTCCAAAAAACTTCTGCAATTTTCTCATCGTCCACACCCTCACCCATCAAGAACATCTCAGATTGTCCAGTGTAAGTCCAGAGCAGGCCTTAAAAACTGGCAGAGTACAACAAAAATATAGCAAGTTTAATTCAGTAGCATCGCAGAAAATAAGGGAAAACTAGAAAAATATTGAATTGGGCAATTTGACGTCTAGACTATTGATCTTTACAATGACCACAAATCCCTTCAAAAATCCTCCTTGAACAGTCTTATGTAGAATTGTATATAACTGTAGGCTTGGATATATAACTGTCCAGAAGGTCATATTATGTCCAGTTGTATTAAATTCCTGTATAGTGAGCGATTGGTGGAACATGTATGGTAATTTTTTACCCTTGGTGAACTTGATCTTGGATTAGATAGACATGTGAGGTCATAGTGAGTTAACCTTGGAAATGTGCTAAGGATGTGACCTACTAAAAAAAAATTTAATTCCATTCATGCAAGCATCATGTCCAGAAGTATTGGCTAGTCTCCAGGAGCTTCATGGACATGCTTTGACGAGAAACCTTGGTTCCAGTTGACAGTTTGGTGCTGAATTGTATTGGGTGGATAGAATGAGGTGGGACCACATACCACTCCTAGGTGGGTCAGGGATGCCTTAATAAAAACTGACGTAGAAAATGGTATCTTATATTAGAATTATCTTCTCGATCCCTTCAAATTTAGTTCTAGTATTTTCTTATTTTAAGCTATTGATCTTTCTTTCACTGCTAATATTCTTTTGCGAATTTCCTTCACATAATTGTTTTCTTCTCTTTAAATTTCTGCTTTATACTTGATAGAAGTTAGTTAATGGAGTTGAGTGAGGATTCAATTCTTTTCTTCTGTAAGCTTGGTTGCCTTACATGAGGAACATTCTTACTCTTATTAGTGTACTTTTTTATGGTCCATGGAGTGGTTCTTTTTGGAGAAAATGAAGAAAGAAGCCTTCAATGTCACTCAATTAGATATTAATAGTGGTTGTGCTGGGCAGGATGGATTTCAGATGTTTTGATGATGTGCAGAATCCGATCTCAAGATTGAAGTATGAGCTATGTGAAACTTCAAATTCTTGTTTTCTGGGGGGTTTTTCTTTTGTACTACATAAAATTTTCCCATAATCTTCTTTGTGGGAAACCTCAAATTTGTGTAAGCTTTCTTTACTTATATGCTTGCAGACTTCATGTTGTCATGTGAGCTGGTTAGTGATAGGGAACCTCCCCTATTAATAATGACCACAAGAATCCATGAAATCAAATTCAATTCAACCTGACAGAATTATGTATCACACGCAATATTTATAGGCTGAATGCCTTGGAAAACAAGTAACCTAACTAGGGAAGTAATTATTGGCCTTAAATACTCCTAAATCAATGGAAAACTAGATAATTCCATCCAATAAAGTATCATGAAATAATATCCAAATATAACAATAAAATGGAAAAAAGCTCTAAAGTTATCAAAATTACAATAATATCCTGTAAGTTAGGATCAACCTGACCGTTGAAGGAAAGGGATTAGTATTCCTTGTCTCATTAGCTCCATACGGTTGAGATTGAGTGAACTTACCTTAAATGAAAAACTCATTTGCGAGGGAAGAATTCTCTCAAACCTCTTGGATCATATCTTGTTTTGATTGTAAAGTTCTTGTATTTGAGGTGTTTTGTGACCTACTGATTCCATTGGCACTTTGAATTTGAATGTTTGTGGCCTCAATCTTCAAGTTATCCTTTTCAATGATTGGAGCAATAGTAGGAGCTTGTGTAGGATATTTTTTCTCGTAAGAAGATGTTGCACTTTTGATCATGAGTTCATGAAATGTCAACTTGTTAACTTTCTTTCATTTGAGGGAACCTAGTAAAACTAAATTATGCCATCAAAACTTAGCTTGACCTATAAGATATGCTTTGAGGTTCACTTGTTCTTAAGGACATCTCAGTAAGCAAATTGATTCTCCATTGTTCATAGCCAACCAAATGTGTAGCAGGCTTATTACCATCAGAGTGAGGTAAGGAAATCTTTGGTATGAGAACTTTTCATCAATAAATTGTATTTTAGCGCAACAATTGTGAATGTCAACCCTCATTTGGTTACACTGGTATTTCAATTTCAGTACCAAAAATTTTGTTTTAGCAACAATTTTTAATCCATGGTAGCTTTCTAGGGCAGCTTGGTGCAAAAACGACAAAAATTGACCACAGGAGTTTTTTTCTTTAAAAAAATAAAGAAATAATCTGTCTTTAAAACAGGGGAACTTGTCTGGATCGTTGAGCCACACAGGTTCAGGCTTAACACAAGAGAAGGACTAGGTCATGTTTAGTAATGGGCTGGACCAATTTCAAAAAACTGAGTGTGGTTAAAGGCTGTTGATCAAAATCAAACCAAAGTCCTTTTTAGCTCTCAACTTTGAAACAGCAGAGGAAGAGTGGCAGGGTCTGTGAGGAGGGGGGGTGCTTCATGCTTGTGCTGCAGCATCAACTTGATAGGCACCAGGAGGGCTAGTCGGCAGGTTGTGAGTGCTCTGAAGTTGTTTGGAGTATGGTTTTGAGGTTTCTGTGGTTTTTGTGAGGATGTGGGGTCTGGAAGTTTGGGATTGTGAGTTTCAGGTTTCGGTTTCAGTTTGCCAGTGCTTTCAGATTTTGCAGTGCAGTGGTTGAGTTGCTGGTTGCGGTTCAGTGTTGGACACTGGCAGGTTTGTTGGATTGGCTTTGAGTTGCGAGACATGGAAGGTGTTGTTTTAGTTTGAAGGGGATGTTGAGCTTTGCAGTGGTGGGGTGTTTTTATGGTAGGTAGCATTGTTGGCTTTCTGTTTGGGTGAGTGAATTTGTTTGGCAGTGTTAGTCTATGAAGGAGGTAGTGTGCATCTTGCGACTTTCAGATGACACTGACTTATGCAGCAAATGTATTCATGTGTGTTTCAAGAACACACAAGCAACAGGAAGGCATAGTTGACGGAGGCATGGGCCAAAACCTTTGGGTCTAATTCCAACTGATGGGGAACCTATCCTATCAAGAACAAACACAAGATTCCATGAAACTCAATTGCATCCAACCATCCAAAACAATTTACAAACAGAAATGGTGTATGCTAAGCACCTTGGAAAATAAGCAGCCTAACTAGGGAATTACTTCTAGGCCTGAAATACTCCTAAATCAGCTACCCAGTAAATAATTTACTTCTAACAAAATGTTATAAAATGAAATATGAAAATAGTAAGAAAATAGAAAATTCTCGATAGTTATCTTAACTACATTGTGTCCTATGATAGATTAATTCCTAGTTTTGCTCACAGAAGGGCAATGAGTCTGCTGAGAAAAGAGAAAGAAGGAAAAGAAACAGAATATTTAATCTGCCAGTTACTTCATTTCACATTAATTAGCATTCATTGTTTGTTTATCTATCTCTTCCCTTCTTATGTACTAACTGAGAGGGTTGAGCTTTTGTTGACAATGACTTAATTATTTCACACAACTTACATTGGTTTCTGAAAGCCCTTGATGAGTTTGACCATTGTTAACTTACTGAACTTGATCCCTTCGTTGCTTGTATGAGCACTTTATATTTTTGAAGACTTTCTCTCCCTTCTCTCAGAGTTGATGGAATCATGGACTACAATAGGCAGCTCTTAAGGATGTGTGTGCTGTTTACCTTTCAATCATTTCGGAAGTTGATGCTCCAAGAAGGTGAAAAGCTGGTCCTTGTATGGTTGGACACACCATATAACCAAGCTGTATATGGACTCGTAGACAAACTAGGTGATCTTTCGCACAAAATCTCAGTACCTTGTACTGCTTTTGTTTGCCTTATTTCGTTCTCCTCACATAATATTTTGGATGAATGTGGTTTGCGTTAACCCCTTGAATTTCTATGTTTTAATTGATTATCAGGAAGCTTAGTGGTGAGATTGGTGTTTCTTCCCTTTGAAGAAAGTTCATATGCCACATTTGCCAGGTTTGCTTCAGGTTTAATTTCTTCCTTTCTTTTTTGTGTATTTGTGAAAGTTGTCTACCTTTGTCTTCCATTCCATCTCACCAGCTTCTCTGTATCCGTGATTTCAAAATTTTCCCCGTACTAGAAATTGCAACCAGTTGATTGATGCATAATATTTTATACATGGTCTATACTTTTATTAAATTGCCAATCGATTGAAAATTTCCTAGTAACGTGGCAAACTTTATTTATATTTTATATAATCATATGACACCTCTTAGATCGGTCTACAATATTGGTTTTTGCTGATATTAAATGCCTCATTTTGTGCCTACATTTGCTGGAGGCAGTACATTCTAAGCACCAATTGATTATTTAATACTTCCTCCAAATGAAACACAGAATCCATCTAATTTTCTGAAAGAAATACATATTCAGAACAATACTAATTGAGTCCATTTTATCATGTTAGAATAGTGTATCCTTATGTACGCGTATTTTGTTCTTTATGCTATATTGTAAAGGTGTGTATATATATGTGTGTGTGTATGTGTGTGAATATGCTTCCAACCCTGATTTAGAGGACCATTCTTCCACTTTACCTTCCTCTCCCTTTTCATTCTAACATGGTGTTAGAGAAAGTTCACTGCATCACTGTCAATGACCTGGATTTCTAGCAGTTGGTACACAAATGCATATATTAGTTCAAGAAGGAGAAACCCAAGTAAATTTCTTTAATTTATGCTTCTTATGTTTCAATAATGGAAATCTAAGGTTTCTTTCAAAACCCTACAATTGATCTTTTTTGTGCTATTCAATTAGTTGAGGCTCCATCATTTTGATGCTTTGTGCATTTGAGGGTATCCTATACCTGAGGTAGATTTCCTAATGCCGAATCGAAGCTTATCCTTTATGTTTATTGCGATTCTGGTCTCTATTGAGAATGTGGCAAGGCTGTTGCAATGTCGAAAATGCTCTCTACACCTACCAATGAAATCTTATCCGTACTGAACTTTACTTCTTGTTACCTTGTCCCAAAATATAACCACTTTCTGTAGCTATCAAGGCAATCAGTTGCTGATCTTATATTGATGCCATGGATTCTCTCTCTCTCTCTCTCTATTCATCTTTCTCTGCTTTATGTAAGTTACTTTGCTTCTTTATTTTGTCGGCTGTTCAAGCAACTATTTCATGATATGGAATTACTGTGGTGTTCTTTTGGTAAATGCTTTATCCATGAAATGAATCATTCATTCTTCTGCAACTATATTTAACCAGTAATTCACAATGTTACATGACACAACAACGGAACTCATTCTACTTAAACGTACTATTAAGGGATAAAGTTTTTATCTTCTCTGTTGCAGGAAAACTTGAAGATAGAAGCAGGAAGTTAGGCTACTGCCTTACAGAAGCCCTGAAACTTGTTTTGCTAATTGGTGTGTCTTTCTCTAGTTTGTTCTTTGGTTAATCTACTATTTCACCTTTTCTCTCTTAACTTTTATTTTGAATCTTTCTAACATGTCAGTAGGGCCATTTATCTTAATATCATTTGAAGTTTAGAATTATTCCTATACCATTATATTTCTCTTGAAATTGGAAATACAGTAATGGAGGTAGATCTTATGCACAGATGAAAGCACGCATGTGTGTATGAGAGACAGAGATGATCAACTAGTGGTTGAAAAATGACAAAAGGAAATGGGTCTCATTTTGAGAATGGCAGAGGTGGTGGCAGAAATAGTATAGGGAAAAAATTAAAAAAATTTTAGTTTAGATTGGGTGATGATGGGAAAATTCTCTATTTTATTTTATTATCAATCAAGTATAATATGGTTCATTCAGTTTCCACAATTGTCCAAACAGGTTTTAGTGTAAATTTGTGGAAAACTTGTTGGGCACAATATAACTTGAAATCTGCACAGTTTTACATGGTTTTGATTTTGAGAATGACTTCGGTTGTGGCAAAAGTGGTTGAGGGAAAAAATGAAAAATATATAGTTAGGTTTAGATAATGACAGGAAAATTCTAAGTTCTATTATTATTAATCAAGTATAATATGGTTGACTTTGACCATATTATAAATTCGCGTAGTTTTCCATATTATTACAACTTTTGCACATAGGGAGACAAAACAGTGTATGTGGATTCCTTTTTGTGAAATGTTGAGATCAATTAGTAAATGTCTTTGCTAAGGATTAGTGGTCCCCCTTTCATTGTAGTGTTTACAAGATGGACATGAGTGATATCCTTGTCCATCTTGAGGGTAAATGTTGATAGGTGTAACGTATTTCTACCATGTTGACACTGTACTACACCAGGATTACCCTTGTGATAGCATTTCAAAGGAGGCTATGGACTAACTGATACCACAAACTTTCAGTTATATTTTCTCCACTCTCTCTCTCTCTCTCTCTCTCTCTCTCTCTCACATACACACACACACACACATTTTCTGATTCTCATTTCTACACTATTGAAGGCCTAAGATCACTGATAATATCTTATTGGCCAGTTTTTTTATCTCCAGTCATATAAAAGCATTTTTGTAAACATCTGTCATTTTACATTAGAGCCTTCTTAAGGGTTCATATGGATTTACTTGATTGAGATAAGTGTTCTACTAATACTCCCATCTTAGAAAAATTTACAGTTCACTCTTTTTGGTGATATGAAGTGTATTAAAGCCCTCCATCCTACCTAGGCTCATGGATAAACTCCGCCTCTGTGGATGCATTCAGCACCGTTTCCTCTTTATCTGCAAAACAATTGAGCTATCTGCTATCCAAAGTGATTAGTCTTTCATGTGCTACTACTTTTTATGCCATAGCAGGACAACCCAACTCATCTCAAGCAGTGCTTTAGGAGCCATAATCCTGAAGCCCTTTGATTATGCCACCATTTCTATGAAACTACAGCTACCATTTGATTAATTATTTCCTGTGCTTCTACTTCCTTGAATACCCTAGCAAAAGAACCAACTCATTTCAATCAGTGCTTGAGGAACCATAATCCTAGAAGCCTTTGATTATGCCATGAGGCCCACAACCATTTCCATGAAACCACAGCCATCATTTGATTTATCAAAGAAGTTCAGAGTTGTCAAGTGGTTACCTTCTCTGTACCAGGGCTGCATACTGGAATGACTATCACAAATGTTGCCGATAATCACCTCATTCAATTCTTAGTCAATCCAATTTGATCTGCAAGATTTTTTTTTTTTTAAAGAAATGAGGAACATCGGCAAAGAAGTTTGACATGCAATGAGAGAATCTATCAAACTCTTCTGAACATGAGATCTGTACATAGACGCAAGCATGTAATAGGAGGAATGAACATGTAAAAATTAGAGCCTTGAGTCCCATACATGTGGTAAATAATGTTGCAGTTTGTACTATGGCTCTGCTTGTCATTTGTTCTTTCAAGATGGTAGTGATTGACATTTGAGTTCTTTACTATGCTTGCTCTCAGAGGAATGTCTTCTCTCTTATTCAACAGTGTAATTCTGGTTTGCAGGTCTTGTTGTTATGGCATTTGGACCAGGCTATTCTTATGCTCTTCTGAGACTGTTGTATGGCCGCAAATGGAGTGATGGAGAAGCTTCTACTGCTCTCAGATTCTATTGCTTCTATGTCACTCTTGTGGCTATGAATGGTTAGTCATCCTTGTAATCATTTGTCTGTCACTGCTGTTGATACTTTCACAGTTTAGTGTAGTGGAATATCTTATTCTCAGTTGCAATGGGTGAATACTGCCTTTCCTGTCCATTTTGTGTTTATATGGCAGATTGTTTTGTACACATCACGGACTGATGGACATGATACTAATACCCATTGTGGTCCTGCTTTACCATCTCACGTTGAAGTTGACTAGATAGCTGGATAGTGGTCTGAAATTATTGCTGACCAGGCTATCTTAACTTTAGCGTCATAAAAATTATCTCAATGAAAATCACCCCCCCCCCCACCAAACTGAAAGACAGAGAGCTTTGTATTCTCGACATAGGTTATACCTTGAACTTCTTTGCTAGCAAGTGCTTGCTTTTAGCAATGTACCTGCATTTTGGAAACCCACAAGCTGTATGGGTGAAAAGAATGCTTAGAATAAGATTGAACTATATGGATCATAAATAAACGTGAAAGTTAATTTGATGCTGATGGAGATGAGTTGATTGCTGACAAGCTTGGTAAAGGATCTCTGGTGGGATTGAACTTGATGATAAGCAGGATTATGAAAGTTACATCAATGGTACAGTAACCAATGCAGTTAAGAGAGAGGGAAAAAAGCAAGCTGAACCTTGCAGCTTGAGTAGTTTATTTGAGAACGACCAAACAATGGGTCTTTGGATGGATTTGGGATGTACAAGCAGCAAAGAAGATTCTTCTAACAGATAAAGAAGATAGATCAAGATGAACCAGTATCTGATAAGCTCAGTAAAAGATTTTGGCCTGGGATTGAATTTGATAAGCGGGATTGTGATGGTTATCTCAATGGAACTGCAACAATGCTGTTAAGAGAAAATGAAAATGCGATATGAACCTTGAAGCTCAGGTAGTTTTTTTTAGAAAAATAGCAAAGGGTTAATTGATCAATTCAAATGCATAAGAAGGTTATCATAATAAGCAAGATTGTGATGGCTATCTCAATAGAACTGCACCACAGCAGTTATGCCATATGAACCTTGAAGCTCAAGTAGTTTGTTTTTAGCAAAATATCAAAGGGATCAGGGATGAATTCGAATGTATAAAATGCAAAGAAGATTCTCATGCATCTACACTCTATAAAGATTCGAGGCAGAGGATCATATAGCACTCGAATTCAGCAACAACACTTGAACATATAACATAGCAATTAGAGCTTTCTGCAGTCAGATGACCAGATTTAGTGTCAACCACCTCTGTACAACCCTAGTTCATTATTCCCTTTGGTCTTTTAAATGGGTTTATCAGAATTCAATCCTTTATTGGACTTGGCCATAAACAGGATTCAGCTCACGTGGGGTCAATTCTGGAATCTAATCATCATCTAAGTTAGTTGAAGCATATGTAAAAGGTGTATGGAATACCATCAGCACTCCGGAGATTTTTTATCGACTAAACAGGTGGCTTCTGTTTACATTTCACTCAAAAGGGGAAGAAGATAATGTTCCTTGATGGAGGTCTACAATTCTACTGTAATAATAGATCACTCATTTTCTGACGATGGTCTAGGTATTTGTGTGGGAGGAAATGTGAGTAAAGTTCCCACATATAGCTACTAAATCTGAGGCTTCAATTTTGGACAAATAAATGGCTCAGCAAGATTTCTAGCTCTTAATTTCTGAGCCAATAGCTACTACTGAGATGCCTGCCTCAGTGTCAAGGATTACATATGCAAGAGTCTTTATGAAATGAATGTTACATCCTTAGCTCCAGGAGAAGTGTGTCTACTATCTATTGATGATGCCAAATAGGAAAAAAAGCTGAAGTAGATATTCGAAAGATTGGAAACCAATGTTGTTAAATGGTCATAGATATTGCATTAGGCAGGGTTGATTGTAGAATTGTTGCTATTGGGGGAAATAGGTCACGAAAATATCAGTTTCATTATCAATTATAATCATATCGCTTATAGACATATTAGACAGTAATATTGAAATTTGATATATTTAAAGAATTTTTTTTTGTGAATTATTAGCTGACAGGTAAATATCGGTTATATTAGCCAATAAATTATAATATTTTGCCAATGCAGCGACACATCATGATTTTGCTGTGGTATTGGAAAAATATCGGTATCATGGGATGAGTGATAACTATAGATATTGGCTGATATTTGATATTTCATTCCATGGTCAAAGGGCTAAAATGAAAGAGGATGGACCACTAGTCCCAACTCCCACGTGTGATGCTCGAATCGAAAGAGAAATGGGAAGGAATATTTAAGCTAAAGATGGTCAAAGAGAATGGTTGGCAGACAGTCAAAAGAGAAAAGCAAGACAGTCTCAAGAGTCATTCATGAAAGACCTAGTGGAAAATATTAAACGTTAATTGCAGTCATCATTTCCTTAGATAACTGTTTCATAATCTAAAGTTCCTATAATTGCTGTAGTGTGATCTGTATTCCTCTTATGGCTGACATCATGTCCATGTATTTCGTCATATTGCTGCTGACATGTTCTATATTATTGATAACAACCATAACTTAAGCTGATGACATGGGAAATGGCATTCCCCCTTTGTTCTGGACTGGTAAATTCCTGATGTAAGAAGGTATTATGGAGACTTTGTAGTAGTTAGGAATATATTTTTAGATGTTTGTCCTTACTCTAATTTCAGATTGATTCTTAGATTAGAATCAGATTTGGTGGTGTAATTTTTTGACTCTTTGTTCATGGATTCTCATATTTGGTCTTTGACTTGAGGTGCTAGGTTTGTACAAGTCATATTTTATTTAGATTTTGTTTGCTGATTGTGTTATTGTAGATTTTTAGCCCATGAAATTTCTACAATTTTCCAGTTACCACTAACCACCCTCAACCCCTTTCCACTTCATTGACTACCACAATTACCACCACGAATCACCAGCATAACAAAACCTCCAAAAATCACCATTTATCCATCCTAATGAGAGGGAGAGCCTAGATTAAAGGAAGACAAGACAATAAAACTTGCATAGCCTGACTGGAAGACAACCATCATCAATAGCATTTTAATCGATATAACCGCTGGCAAGCCCTAAATTTGCTGGCAGCCAGAGAACCAAACTGCAAACGCTTCAACTTTGCACAAGCCTAAACTGAAGCATCGACCAAAGAAATCTCGAATGGCAACCTGAGAAACTGCCGACCAGTCTTCTTAGACCTCTGCTCCTTGTCACTGAACCACCGTGTGCCTTCTTTTTCTCTCACTGTGTGCTTGATCTCATAGACTTGCTGTGGCTTTGTCTTCGAATGGTTGTGTTGTGGAATAGATAAATATATTTGCACAAACTAATCCCATTGAAACCCTGCATATGCTATTGAAAAATTATTAAAACCTTGATCACAAAAATAAATGACAAGCACAAGATGCTCCATTGGCCCACTTTTACTCTCCTACATCTCCTTGCGTTTCTCCCTTCTTGTGCTCCTCTTCCTCTGTATATGGTGACCACTGCCCACCAGTTCCACCAATGCTGCCAAAGCCACTGCCCAGCCCCACTGTGCCTCCCTGCCACAACGGCTCTTTCTAGTTGTGCTTGCAGTTCCGCTCTCTTTATCCTTATGTGAGAATTGGCAATCACCAGGTTCTGGTGGTTTGGTAGTTGTGATATATGGTGGCTGTGGATGTCACAATCACCGGATTTGTTGGTTTTGAATCTCACAACAACAGATCAGGTGGTTGTGGACATGGTTGGAGTGTGACAGTGATGGTGTGGAAAATATAGAGAGAAGGGAGGGTTTGAGACTAAGGGTAATGGGGTAGGGTGGGGTGGGGTGGGGTGGTATTGAATATGATGTTAGTGTCCCTAATATTTTTTTGGCAAGGTGTTGGAGGAGGATGCTGGGGGTATTCTCATAAATAAGTATGGGGCACCCCAGACGGTTTCATCTACCCTTTCGTAATTTGGTCATTTCAAACATGACCTATGGCCACTTCAGTTTGTGTCCGGCGTATCCTTCTGTGCAAATGCAAGGACCTGTGTAGGATAGATCTTGGTCAAAAACCTTGACATGGGCCTAGTTCATATTATTTTATTTTCATCCAATTCTTTTGAAAGTCTATGCCTCACATCACCTACAACTTTAATTCTGAGAAACAGTAAAGCACTGAATAGTTCTTTACAATATCCTTAACATATTAAACCCAATCAAACTAACTCTTTTACCATTAACTAGGGTCAGCTACGTGGACTCTTAGATTGTCTCTTCTGCTAGCCCTTAATATGCAAGATCATACCTAATGGGTTTATGACATCTCCTATTAGGTGCATTAGGTTGTCTCTATTGGTGTCACCCCAACTTTCTCCATAAAACATCATTATGAATTCTTTTTTTCGTTTGTGGCCTCGCATCCATCGCCAATATAACATTATGGATTCTTTAATTCTTTGTATTGCGACATCCATCAAAACATCGTCTCTACCTTTGCCATTTTTTATGCTCGTTTGTGCTTAATCAACCAACACTACCCTCCATGCGATATGGCTAGCCTAATAGCCACCTTTTAAAATTTTCATTGAAGTTTGAGGACTAATTTTCATTTATATTGATCCTGTGAGTGACTAATTGTTTCATCTTTCTAAACAATTGACCCAAGCCCAATATATTTGGGATAATAATAATCTCTATGGTCTCTATACTTATCCTTACATTTCTAACATCTGTGTTATTACTAAACTTGTATTCAATATATTCAGTATTTGTTCTACTAATTCTAAATACTTGAATTCCAAATCCTCCCTCCATGTTTCCAACTTAGCATTGAAACTGTCTTGTGTTATCTATGTAAACTGTCATTCACAAAAAGCATGCCCCATGGTACATCAAATTTGTGCTAAGTTTTTCCATAGCCAAGGGAACTAGATCTGGACTTAAAATTGACATTTGATATAAATGAATCACAATTAGAAAGGCCTTGGTCATTTCTATGCGTGTCCTACTACTCTAGTATACATGCTCTTTTATAACTTGGATGTATGTCTAGAAAGCCTTTTTCTTCACCAAGGTTCGCCATAATATTTCCCTTGGAATTGTATCATATGTCTTCTCCCTTTTGATTCCCTTATAATCTCTTTGGTTGCACTTTGAATGCAACTAGCCATTGAATCTCTCATCTTCTTACTACATTCGAAATCCCAAGTTCCTCCTTTTATATTTCTCTTAAGAGACGTTATCGTCACCTTTTAAGTTCTGCTATTTAGTGTTTGATCAATTGTGCTTTACTGTTGCTTTTGCAGTTCTTAAAATGCAGGTAAAAAACCAATAGTTGTTTTATATAGCCAAACTTCTGCTAGGAATGGACTTACAATCCATACAAATGATTTCTTTTCCATATGAAAAAATTGCCGAACTGAATCAATTGAATAGCAAAAAAAGGACCCTACTAATTATAAACCAGCCCACTTCCCTACTTGACTCAAGCCCAGCACCAAATCAGTCAAATTCCAAGACATAGGCAGATTACATTCAAAGAATGGCTTATCCTCGGACAATTTGAAGCCCCCCCTTGAAAAAACATAATACGGAGAATGGAACAGCAACAGATCCCCCCTACAAAAACCTAACTCTGCATATTTGATGCTGCCCTAATCAGAGTTTAAAAAGTTACAGAGAAAATTTGAGGACTTGATTAGTGTTCTGAACTGTCAGAGTCTCATGCTACTATACTCTGGGGCACTATGCTTGGGCAAGGCACCAAGCAATTGCAAAACAAAAATAACTACAACATTCAAAATAAACTTCATGAGTTCTTTGGAGATGAAAACCCAAATAAGCACCATAAATGGTTGTGGCATGGAGAGTATCATGCGTCAGAATGCTCTTACTATTGGAACATGAATCTTGCCTTATGTAACAGTTGGGGGGCTTATATATTGGAAAAGAAAATTTTGCCAATTCATTTGGACTAGATCCTTACTAAAGTTGGTAGAACTCGAGTCAAAGGAGAAAGTTGTTGCACCATTGATGAAAATATCGATTGATACAATACATATTAGCTGAAATGTTTCTGTACTGGGGCCCTCCGATACCAATATTTTCTAATACTATAATAATATTTCGTTATATTTTCATATTAGCCGACAGAAACCATATATTGGCCGATATTTAAAATATTGGTCGATATGGCCTTATTAACTTATAATTTTCAGAATTTTTTCGTCAAATATATCTGATACTGATACATATGATCCGATATGTTCGATACCAATATAATTGTAACCGATACCAATACAAATATTTTCATCCATGTGTTGTACATATATGATGGAGTTACAAAAGCCAGCTAAATGTCGTTCAACAATGCAGCGAATACCAGATATGTCACTGGTTTCGATATGGAATCCAAATTGAGCTCACTAAATGCAACTTACACCACTTTGAGAAAAAATCTGACCAACTAGTCAACTAAGAAGGATCCATTTAACCAGGTGGGGTGGGGCATCCAGGGCAAATTATGGTTGACACTCGATCTTTGTTGAAGTAGATCTCAGCTAGCCTCATATGAGTTCTTGGTTTGCAATCCATCAAGTTCTGTTCGTTAGTAGAGGTCCTTTCTTATTGGCACAATTCTAGCAGTTGTTGCAGGAGATGGTGAAGCCAGAGTGCCTATTGATGTGCATAACTTGGACTCCTCCACTTTGTGCTACTGTAGTCAACTGGTCACCCGTGAATCATTTTGGATTGCTCCTGGCAGTGCAACCAAGTTTCCATATGCTATGCTAAGAACAAGTCATTCAGCTTAAAGCATATGGTTTGGGCATCATGTCGCTTTAGAGTGTCATGTTTCATCAGGAAGGAGTTGCATCAGCTGCATTGCCCTGGATTAGCCCTTCACATGCATGAACTTCGCAGTTGAATTCTTTTCATTCCTAGAAGAATGACACAGGACTGGATTACACCCGATATTACAATTAATTATGGTGAATTTCTAAGTAGTTAGAAATATTTTTAGGTGTTTATCCTTATCCTTAATTCAAATTTAGTCTTCAATTTCAGTAAGATTTGTTGTAGTATTTTGACACATTTGTAATAAGATGTTAAGATTTGGTTCTATATGCGGTCTGCTAAATAACTTCTCTTGATTGAAATTTTGTGTGCAGCCTATGCTCAGTTAGGTTTATAGCCAGAAACAGGCCAATTGTGTAATTGAATTTGCTGTAGTGATGTGAATATTAAATAAGCTATTTCTCATTTGGCATCAGGTACATCGGAAGCTTTTCTTCATGCAGTTGCAGATGAGAGCCAACTGAAGCATTCCAATGATTCATTGCTTGTGTTCTCGGTGATCTATGTACTGCTAAATGTCTTGCTTGTACGATCAGCTGGTGCAGTTGGTTTAATTATTGCAAATTCTACTAGTATCCTTTTCATGAGTGAGGGAACCTCCTACCGTTGCCTGAATTTTTATCTTTGACATCTCTCTATTACTACCTGTTCCCTTTGATATCAAGGAAAATTTTCTATGCTATTCTGCTCCTTTGTAAGCAATATGCGATTTTATATTTTTTGCGTGTAACGAGTTCATATTTGGAAATTGGCTGAGATTATGCCATGTATATTGTACTGGGTTCTAGACGTGTTTGATTGAATTTTTTTTGGAAACACCTTTCTCTTTTCCGATTCATGACCGCAAACTAGGAATGTTTTCAACCTTGCCAAGGTGACAATTGCTAGACAGATGCACGAGTTGACCGTTATCATGTTGGCTCCAGAAACTCGTCTTACAACCACATAAAAGCCCAGTTTATCATATGGCTGCTTATCAAGGTACATGTTACCTAAAAGAGTGTAGAGGCCTTGTTAGTACAACCATCTTTTTCATTTTTCAGAAGTCTTGAGTTAGAAGGGGAGCCTTCATGCCAACATAGACGTGGTTTTGTTTAACCTAATGGTTAGAGGTTCGAATTGTAAAAACTGCCTCTTATATTTAATGCAAGGTAAAATCATGTACAATAGAATTAAAGTGTTCCAATTTTTCTCTAGATCCCACACCCAAAAAAAAGCAGCTAGCTTATAAACCGGTTTTCTCAGATCTGGCAAAGTACCAACTAGGGTCGGCTCCAGCAGCCCGAGCACAGTCAATGAAACTATGAAAATTTCATGCACTGGGCTGTTCTTTTTAGGAGTCTTGAGTTACAGATGTGAAATCCATAACCGTTTCATGCTCTAGTATTAAGAATACTTGAACTTCTTCTTTTCTTGTGTTTATTCTTTTTTGTCCTTTTCTTGGGGAGTAGGATTGTTATCAGCCATGTTGAATGTATATGACAATTCCTGTTTTCCGCTGTCCATGATTTCTTCACTGTAACGAAGATATGACACTGAGAATAATATATTCTGCAGTATTTATCAAGCAATACTTCCAGGTTCATTTCTTCATCTAGTTAACTATTTGATCTGTCGCAACTTATGATTTTGTTAGTCAGTCGTGTCTATATTTGTACCGTTGAACAATGACTGGCTTTTCCCTAGCAGGATTATTCACTATTCTCGTTTAGCCGCTGCTTGCCTTCGGGTTGGAAAATCTTGTTGCTTTCAGGGATAGCTACTATCGTTTCCGAGAAAGTCTTTCTGGATCGGGATAACTTTTGGCCTACATTTCTCATCCACTTCTCTGTTGGGCTGTGTTGCTTTTGTGTCTCGGCTTTCGTCATGTGAGAACTATCCCTGGAAGCAGTTGTATTGGATTTCTTTTTCAAGTTTTGAAGCTTGCTGTTATATTTATCATACTTTAGTGTCAATCTTAAGAAATATAATGGACTTTAGAATTTGCAATTCTAATCAGCATTATTGCCTGTACTATAAACAGCTATCGTCATGAACGATTTTTCATTAACAAATTAGTCCGAATCGAGCAGCACACAGACTGATGGTCACAACAGGTGAGAATGGTGTGGTGTTGTCGTGAACCACCCATCTTACATTTGTGGTTTTTGGTGTCACATGTCTCGTAAATTATTGATAGAATATGCCTCCTCATGCAGCCAGTTTGAAGCAGTTTGCTTTGATGTCGACAGAGCCTAATCCTAATCAGTAGCAGCCTTATCTTTGCCTTCCTGATCCACAACGCCTTGGAGTCTCATTAGGAGGTAATCAACGCGCTGAAATCTGACCCGGGTACAGAAATCTGATCCGAGTACGGTAATTTAAGCAAATTTTGAGCATTGTTCTGTTTAAATCCATCAATTCTTCAGCTAAAACAGATTGCAGATGAATAATAATTTCTGCTACATGGTGGAATTAATGTTGTTGGATAGAAAGGCAGATTTAATATTGTTCATACTTGTGCTAGATATTCAGAGACAGGACAGTGGTTCATTAATCAGTTTGGTTTTTTCCTACTTTAATGTCTTCTCTATATGCCTTAGGACATGTTGTATGGCCACCTTTTGGCTATTTATTTTGACAGGATAGTTATTCTTATATGTGGCCAGCAATATGAATGATGGATGGACTTGCTCTTCATTTTCTACCTTGGAGTGGTGTTTCTCATCCGTAGAAGAAAAATATTGGCATAACAGTAGAGTGTTTGTTGTCATATGGTATCCAGGATTTGAGTTATGATTTTTTGCATATAATGTAATGTAATACCACATACAATTGAATCAAAGTAGTTCAATCCCTTCCAAGTCCTGTGCATAGTAGGAATTTTGTGCACTGAACTGTTCTTGGCCACCCACTAGGTTAAGATTAGCGTGGCCTTTCTATTTAAATACTATGTTTTCATAAACAATACATGTGTATGATAGGCCGCGCCACCCTGCTAGATCTAATCAAAATTGTTTTAGGTTGGGCACAAGTTGAATTCAGAAGAACAATTTATGATCCGATAAATCGGGCTGGTCGGAATAAAGTTCAATCACCGGGGCCAAAAGCCCTAAACTTGCCCATCCGTAATCCAAACTAGACCAATTCAGGTTGATGTAAGGACATTTTTTTTAAAACATATTTATTTAAAATTTTATATTTATATAAAATGTAGATAGAAATATAGCCTACCTAAAAGATTATAATATTTAAAATGAAATACTATGAAGGTGTAATTTTTCACCGGTGATAAAATCCGGTCTAAAATATTGGTTGGACAAGGTCTCTGAAGATAAAAAGCCACTTCCCATTACTTAAAAGCTGTTGGATAATTTGTCCCAAAATCTTAAACTTCTAGTCTACCATGTTAATCATAAGTTATACACCACCAGGACGATTTTGATTTTTAATGTCAAGTGTTTAAATTAGCTTAATGTATGACCTTTGTAAGCTCAGAATCTATTCTAAACTCATAAAATAAAAAATTCTTCGATAACCGTGAATAAAATAAATCTAAACATACAAAAATATGAATCAAACGGGTGATTATTGATCTAACAACAATATCTCAAATAGTTATTGTCAACTGCATTGACCTATAAGGAATATTATCGTCGTCCATGGAGAATTTGTGAAGATGGAAGTGAAGAGGGCAATTAGTATATGAGAATACCCTTTAGAATTCTATATTCTATTTATTATTCTACTTTTCCTAGAAAATAGAAAGAGAGAATTAATAAATTCCTTTTTTGGGAGAGATTCATCCTTCTCAAATATGTCATACAACTCTTTATTATATTGCGCTTTGTAAGTGTACTTGATCTCCCTTTTTTCGGATCCGGGGGGGGGG
>JAODPA010067980.1:0-10374 GCA_025585075.1 Nepenthes mirabilis | reverse complement strand
AAATAATTGGCTAAATTTTTTGGTATGATAAGTATTGCCTTTGATTGATAATAAAAAATTTGAGTTGTGGAGACTTGGGTTTAAATCAGAAGGTCGAGTCATAGAGGTTTGGGTTTGGATTTGAAGGATGATCATCTGATTATAATGAGTCGTACAAGTGATATGATGTATGGTTTGATATAACACTTAAATTAAAATTTTGTTTGGTTTTTGTAGATATATGGAGATTTTATTGAATTTTATGATTTAGGAAGAGTAGTGGCCTTGGGTGTTGCTGGTCTGAAATCCGGCGGAGTAGAAGGAGGTTTTGGTTGGCAGAGAGGTAGGTGATGGAATTAGTTAGTTTGAAATATCGTGAAATAGAAGGAGATTTTTGTCGGTAGAAAGGTAAGTAGTGACTTGGGGATGATGAAGGGAAGAGTAAAAGTATTTGTGCAAGACCATGGTGGTCCCGGGTGGGTCGATATGTGATAAGGATGGTTGAGTAGATGTAGTCGAGCCGATGACAATGCCTTATCTTAGGCCAGAAGAATGAGGAGATCGCTTAGAATGTCTCTTCGGAGACAACCGATAAAATTGGAACGATACAAAGAAGATTGGCGTGGTTCTACATAAGGATGACACATGTGCAAATCGAAAAGTGATCGTTGTGTTCGATTGAAGAAATGAAGATTCTTCAAGATTGAAAGTCGCAAATAAAAATAAAGAAGGTCATATCAAGTTAACTCGTTTCTCTTCGTAAGAGAAATTGTGGAGTCTTGGTGGATAACCCCTGCCAAAAGACAGGACAATAAAGTGCATCTAATTTTGTTGGCAGCAAAGATATTGATCGTTTAAAGGCTTGAAATTACGGCTGGAGCGAGAGGAAGACTTAAGGGTTATCCATTCCCACTCGTCGCTGTGATCGAGTGAATAGTCATCCTTGCAAATGGCTGAAGAGCACGAAGTTCAGCTTTCTAAGACAACATTTAGGAAGATATTGAAGAATTTGAAAGATTTGTTGAAATAAGATAGTAGTTAAGGATTTTAAGATTTAATTTGGAAGCAGTTGGTACTGTTTTGACTCTTGACTCATGGCGAAGAGCTAGATTAGACTTTGTTGATCGAGCAGGAGCAACTTTGGGAGAAGTGTTTTCAGAACAAATCAAAGTATTGGAGTCAGAACTCAAAGGATAGATTTGTTTATCCTCTAAAGGACAAGTTAAAGGAAAGTCAGATGAAGCAAAATCTTCCTCCTCGAAGTTTGAGTTTGCAAGGTTAGCCTACAAGTTTGACGGGAAGAAGTATGTGAGATGAGTTTGCTTCGTCAGAAATGAAATCTGCTTCAAATTGCGACTAGATATGCCATTTGTCAAAGGATCATTCGAATCCCAGGCACCCGGATTCCAGACGTCCAGATAGGAGTCGGACGATTCCAGACGAAACATTTGTAGTTACAGCTCATGAAGTTAAAGTCGGATCTAAATCCATGGAAGACTATTTTGGTAATTTCATTCTATTTTACATTTCGGGATATGAGTCTTCGGAATTTAAAGGAAGAATTAGTCAGAAGGCTTAAAGGTTAATTTTTGACATTACATTTAAGTCATTTGTTAAAAGATGGGTGCCAAGCTCATCTTGCATATATGGTCACATTTGGGAGTTATTCTATGACCATTGAAGACATTTTGGTCATTTATGAGGTTGAAGATGTTTTTCCAAAGGATTTGACCGGATTGTTCCCCTATCAGGAGATCAAATTTGTTTTCGATATTGTGTTTGTATTTGCGCCTATTTCGAAGGCTCCGTAAGGGGTGGTCTCGTTTGAGCTGAGGAAATTGAAACAACAATTGTAGAATCTGTTGAAAAGGGTTTTGTTCGGCCAAGTATCTTGGCGTGGGGTGTTTCAGTGCTCTCTGGTGAAGAAAGATGGATCAAGGGTTTATATTTGGATTATTTGAAAATCAGATATGTATCACCTTCTAAGGATTGAGGATTTGTTTGTTCTATTCTGAAAATTTTTAGTTTTCTCTATGAGTTGTGTTCGAGGTATCATTTATTGAAGATTAAGTAGGAGGATGTGTATAGGACAGCTCTCAGGTTATAATGTGGCTATTGTGAAATCCTGATGGTACTTTTGAGTTGTCAAATATTTTAATATTTTTATGGATATTATCAATTGGATTTCTAATCATGTTTTGATTAGTTGTGATGGTTTATTTATGGTGGTCTTATCAATAATGTTCTAATTCATTTGAAGAATTTTGAGGAGTATGAGATTCGATTGAGAAGTCTGCTACAGATTCTGAGAAATTATTTTAGGTCATATGTTTCTAGATGTGACATTTGGGTATCCAAAGAAGATAAAAGCAGTGACAATTGAAAAAGACCGACTAAGGTTGTGAGAGTGCTGAATTTCTTGGAGCTAGTTAGTCTTGATGAGAGATTTGTTGATATTCCTCGAGGATTGCAATGTCGTTGACACCTTTGAAATAGGAGCTTTGGAGTTATCTTTGTGAGAAAAGTTTTCAGCAATTGAAGAATAGATTGTTATTGGCATCGATTTTGTCGATCTATAATGGATCAAAAAGATTGGCAGTGTTCAATGATGCTTCTAAGGAAGGATTTAGATATGTATGGATTTAGCATGTTCAGGCGCATTGTTCAAGGGAAGTTTAGGATACTGCGTAGTCTGAAGGATTTTGCGATGAAGTGCTATGGCAAGGATGTCAATGGAAAGATTGGGCCAGAGGGATTTCTTCTCTTTGCTGTCAGGATTGGATTTTGAATAAAACTCCTGCCTACGGGAGAAGTTTTTATGAAGATTAGAGATGAAGTCCGTTTTTGGATGAACCATCATGAAGTTGGACGCAATCGAGCCAGTAACCTCGAGCCTACGATGTAAAGTGTTTTCTCCATTACACGTTCTAGAGGAAGCATACTATCGAGAATTCTTTCATTAGAATCTCAGTTGATTGGATGAAAGCTTGGAAGCTGATTGAATTAATATTCGGGAGCAAATGAGGTCATCTGCAGTTGTGATTGAGTTGGAGTTTTCCAAGTTTGACGGAAACATCGAAGACTCTCTACCTAGCAGAGTGGAGAGAGAGTTTGATAGCAATTTGATCATAAACCGTGGCAAGATATGTCTCGTGCCTAAAGGAAGAGTGAGAAGAAGCCTTCGAGATTTTATTTCGAGTCTGTCTCAAACAGCAAAAGGCTTGATGGTCATTTGGATAAGTTTAGGCTAACTAATGGTGGTTTAGCCAATGAAGACGGTTCATTGTTTGCCGAGATTTGAGGTAGATGATGGATGAGGTGATGAAATCGGCCTATCGCTTGTCTATCAGGATATCATTTTCGAGATTGGCCATTGGTTTATTTTTGAGATGAGAAAATTGTAACGTATTTCTACTTCAAGGCTTTTAATTTGATTTGAGGTTGATGATTGATCCGAGTGTCGTAGCGGAAGCATTTGAACTCACGACTATCGATCACAAGATTTGATTTGAGGCTTAAAGTAGGAGATCAAGTTTATAATTCGATTGGAGGTTCAAAAAAAGTAGTCAGATATTTTTAGAAGTTTCTTAAAGAGAATATTTTTAAATTTTTGAGTCAAAGGGCAATTTGAAGTAGAGGTTTATTGAGGCATTTGAAGTTTATTGAGGTAGCCTATAGGTTGGCATTTCTTCTGAATTTGATAGATAGATACGATATATTTTGTATGATTGATACTTTGCATGTGATTTGGTTGGAGTTACTTTTGATCGACGAGAAACATTTTAAGATATGGCTGTGGTTTCAATTTTGGGATAGGAAGGATCTAGTACAGAGGAATAAGATGCTTTTATTAGCCATTATACTTTTTGTTAGGTCCAGTACGAAGGCTCAAAGAGATTCAAAACCTAACCCGTGGAGCAACAGCCCAAACGGTGGATCCAGCCCAATGTTCCAAAGTAGCCTACATGGTGGCCCTTACTCTTAGCCAATGGGTGTCGCTTGCGACCTATTAATGCGGATGTCAGGTGATAGTGGTGACGCAGAGAAAACAAGCCAATGAGGGGAAGGTCAGCGTTGCCTGCCATGGCTCATGCTGCTGCCCACAGTGCTCTGACCAATCCCAGTGCAAAGGGTAGACCAAGTGTGACCTGCGATGCCCAGCGACCTATCTGTCACCACAAGGTGACAACCGGCACACTGGCATCCGTTGACAACAATCAGCAGACAACGAATCCCTGCAATGGGGATCTCGTGTCCAAAGCCCCCAACCAAGGGGCCTATAAAATCCGTCCCCTTCTACAGGTGAAGGGGATTGATTGGATCCTAGACAATCGACTCTACGTTAAGCAAGTTAAGCTCAAAAATCATCTTCCAGATCTGACTCTCTCAGCCTTCTCTGGTGACGAGAATTACCCATCCGCTACGGTGCATTTCGGGAGCCAGGCCTACCAATACCCGCTCACTAATCTCCCACACCTGCATTCAAGCACTCCCAACGCATTTGCAGTATATTTTCACACACCTCTAAACGTGCACCCCTTTTCGTTCATTGCGGGAAGTTACTGATTTGAGCGTCGGAATATTTTCGGTAGGAGAAAATCCGTCGGACCTCTAACCTCTTGTTTGTTAGTTGTGGTGTGCAGGTCTCAGTTTAACAGAGATGGAGACCGGACCCACTCGCGATAGCCTCTAAACGATGAGAAATCCAAAGGCTCCCTAATCCGTAAGACAATCAGGACCCAAGATGCAACATTAGCACCGTCTGTGGGAACGAGACAAGAAGCCTAGCGTCTCCTTCTCACATTCATTCCTTCGCAACAAGATGGTAAACACTAGAGCATAAGCCAGTGCCTCGGCATTAGATGCTGTTGCCCGCGGTGACGACCCCTCGGTGCGTAGCTGCGTAGACGTCCGACCAAAGCCTAATGTTCACTGCCTGGCAGCGGACATGGGCGATATGAGGCTGGTGATCCAGGCCCTCTGCAACTGGACAGGCACACCATTGATGGGGGCAGCTCCTCCAGCAGCCCAGGCATCCTCCAGGTGGAGAAGGCGTTGCGTAGGAGCCCCCAAGAGAGGATCAGATCGGCCTGAAGACGCCGAGGCTTTTGGCAGCCTTCGGCAGCAGGGCTCAGTCTACGACTGAAAGTCACCCTAGCTGAGACAAGCAGGGGAGAGGCCAAAGCGGCGTAACCCCTGTAACTCTCGCGGCGAAGGAAGGCCGACGGCCACAGACTCCAACACTGCGCGGCTGCCCCGCACGGGAAGCCGCCACAACCGACAAGCTTAGCAGCACCAATAGGGTCACATCTAACTCCGCAACATCATCAACAATCGGAGAAGCGAGTCTGACCCACCAAAGGAGGAGAAGGTGAAACTACTTTGGGATCTCCTGCACAAGGAGAGACCTGCATGATCCTCGGCCGACCTGTGAAGGTCACCATTCGCCATGGATCTCCGAACCCAGCCGCTCCCTCGCACGTTCAAGATGCCCGTACTAGAAGGGTACGACGGGAGTAAGGACCCGATGGATTACCTCAACTACTTTCGTACTCACCTGACCCTTGAGGGAGCGAGCGAGGCCATGATGTGCCAATGCTTCCCCGTCACCCTTAGGGGGCACTGCTACTTTGGTTCCGTGGCCTCCCACCAAATTCCATCCGCTTCTTTGACGAGCTCGCGGACAACTTCCTGAGCTAGTTCGCCTCTAGTCGGAGAGAGGAAAAGCAGTCGTAGCATCTGGTCCGCCTCCGCCAGAGGTCAGATGATTGCCTGAAGATATTTCTCAACTGCTTCATTACTGAGGCACGTCGGATCCCCCAGATCTCCGACGAGTTGAAGCTCAATGCCTTCTTTGCTACGTTGGCAACAGGGGACCTTTCCAAATACCTGTCGTATCAGCGCCCTCAATCCTTGTGGGAAGCAGAAGCTATTGCCTGAGCCTACATCTCGGCAGAGGAAGCCAACGAGGTAAAGCGTCCCGAGCGTGTAGACTGCCCTCCAGAGGTCCCCAGACCTACCACCGGCAAGAAGAGGAACGACGACAGCAGCCACTTCTCGGAGTGCCACAAGCAGCCACGTCCTTCGTCGGGATCGAGGAAGGAGCGCGGGCTAACATCCTGACTCCTCTAAACAATCCCTGCGTGGATGTCCTGATGCAGATCCAGGATAAAAAGTTCTTCAAATGGTCGAAGGCATCGAAGGGCCCGAGCGGCAGTGACAAGACGAAGTACTGCCAGTACCATCGTTGCCTCGAACATTTCACGGAGAACTGGCGGACCCTACAGTAGGAAATAGAAGACCTAATCTGCCGTGGATACTTTAAACGGTTCATGAAGGGCTCGGGGCAGGCCCCCGGGGTCTCAGAAGGTGAGGCAAGCGAGCCTCCTAGAAATCGTATGGCCACCGGCGTGATCAGCATGATCACAACTACATCGGCCAAGAGCAGTAGGCAGACACAGCCCGAGTGGACTTCCAACAGCAAGAGAGTAGAGATAGGGGATAGGAGTGATGTCATTAGCTTTAGTAGTGACGATATGGCTTATGTAACCTTTTCCATTTTGATCCCCTTGTTGTATCTGTCCTCGTTTCAGATAGTACGGTTGACTACCAACTGAAATGGGTCTTTGTTGATAACGGAAGCTCTCAAAATTTACTATATCTTAGTGCTTTTTTTAAGTTTGGATTGAAGCGAAGCCAAATAAAAGCGGCCGATGGCTCTCTATATGGCCTGGACAATGAGCCTGTATCAGTACAAGGGATAGTCCAGCTGGAGATCGCGATGAGAACTTACCCGTGCGTTGCCACACGAGAGCTAATATTCCTTGTTGTTGATCTACCATCCGTTTACAACGCCATACTAGGTAGAGCTTTTCTCATGGCCTTCAAGGCTGTTACCTCGATTCCTCATCTAAAGATGAAGTTATCAACCCCGTACGGCGTAGGAGAGGTGTTTGGGGACCAGGTGATGGGACAAACGTGCTACTTATCCCAAATCGCTCTAGCGGTGCAAGATCGCCTGGACGGAGACTTAGATCTCTGTGATGAAGCCACACTACGACAAGTCCAGTCAGGAGAAGCAACCAAAGTAATTCCTCTAGATCCTGCAGAGCTAGAAAAGTGCGTACATGTGGGCAGCTCTCTCCCTCCTACCGACCATGACCAACTGATCACCTTCCTGCAGAGGAACTCTGACGTGTTCTCGTGGATTCCTGTAGACATGCCTAGGATATTGGTCGTAGTAATGGTTCACAGGCTGAGTCTCAATCCCGGTCACAAGCCCGTGCGGCAGAAGCACATGAACTACTCCGTCGAGAAGCTGGTAGCTATAAGGGAGGAAGTGAAGAGACTATTGGACGCTGGATTCATTAGAGAAGTCCAATATCTAGACTGGCTATCCAACGTCATGCTTGTGAAGAAGAGCAACGGTAAGTGGCGGATATGTGTGGACTTCACCAATGTAAACAAAGCTTGCTCAAAGGATAGCTTCCCTCTCCCTCGGATCAATCACCTGGTGGATTCCACGTCCGGATACAACCTCCTAAGCTTTATCGACGCCTACTTAGGTTACAACTAGAGCAGGATGCACCTGACGATAAGGAGCATACATCATTCATAACTGACCATGGGACGTATTTCTACAAGGTGTTGCCCTTCAGCCTCAAGAATGCCGGGGCAACCTATCAGCGTCTAGTAAACAAGATGTTCGAAACTTAGATTGGGAAGAACATAGAGGTGTACATCGACGACATACTCGTAAACAGCCGAGTAGCCGATGACCACATCTGTGACCTAGAGGAGACCTTCCAAGTCCTCCGGCCACACAAGATGAAGCTTAACTCGGCCAAATGCGTATTCAGGGTAACCTCCGGGAAGTTCCTAGGCTTCATCGTGTCACAGCGTGGTATAGAAGCAAACTTGGAAAAGATTAGGGCCATTCTTGACATGAATCCTTCGCGAACGGTGAAGGAAGTACAGAAGCTCACAGGACTGCTAACAGCTCTCTCGCGATTCCTAGCCAAGTCCGCAGAGAAATACTTGCCCTTCTTCAGGGTTCTTAGAGGGACGAAATCATCCGGACTCTACTGGACCGAGGAGTGTGAAGAAGCTTTCAAAGAGCTAAAGGCGTATCTCGTCATCCCACCTCTCTTGAGCTCACTAGGCGCGAGCGAGGACCTATATCTCTACTTGGCTACATCAGACACGGCGCTTAGCTCCGTGCTAGTTAGAGAGCACGAGGGAGCGAAGCGATCGGTGTACTACGTTAGCAGGGTACTAACAGACATTGAAACTTGCTACCCGCATGCCAAAAGGGTCGCACTGATGCTCATCTATTCAGTAGGGAAGCTAGGGCCCTACTTTCAAGCTCACCGGATCGTCGTTCTAACGGATCAATCCTTGAAGTCGATCTTGCAGAAGCCAAAAATCTCCAGGTGGCTGGTCAAGTGGACTATAGAGTTGGGAGAGTTCGACGTGGATTTCTGATTGCAGCCGACCCTTAACGGTCAAGCCCTAGCGGACTTCATCGTTGAAGCGGCGGCCTTGACTCTAGACAACCCTCAGGACCCGGGGAGTGTGGACGATCCTGACATTAAAACTTGTACCCTAAATGTGGATGGGTCATCCTCCCAGACAGGCAGCAGAGCTAGAGTCATGCTCCGGACTCCAGACGGTGTGGAGATTAAGTACTCCGTGACGCTGACCTTTCCCCCTACTAATAATGTGGCAGAATATGAGGCTGTTCTCATAGGACTCCATCTAGCAAAGGAGTGTTTTGCCAGGTCACTGGTTGTGCACAGTGACTTGGAGCTCGTGGTCAACCAAATCCAAGGAACATTCGAGACGTCAAACCCTCAGCTCGCGAAGTACTTGGCGAGGGCAAAGGCCCGAATCCAAGACTTTGAGTGCTTTGAGATTAAGCACGTGCCTAGAGCCGAAAACCAAAAAGCTGACTGGTTTGCTAGTGACGCAGCTGTAGGATCTCTAGAGCAGTACACCAGGGACTTGCGGAAAACCCTAGCCGTACCCAGTGTTGATGCCTCAAACCAGGAGGTGCTGCGGGTTGACGAGGGCAACAACTGGATGACCTCGTACTGAAAGTATCTAACGGACGAAACGTTGCCCGAAAACATCAATGAGGCCAAACAGATCAAGAAGACAGCAGGTTGGTACATGATCCTTGATGGGAGGCTATATAGGCAAGGATATTCCACTCCTTACCTAAAATGCTTAACCCCTGAGGAGGCTGAGTATGCCTTAAGCGAAGTTCACATCGGCATATGCGGCTTGCATGTTGGAGGAAAAAACCTTGTATTCAAGATCATGCGGCAGGGTGGCTTCTGACCCATGATGAAGCGAGATGCCTTAGAATTCGTGAAGAAATGTGAAAGTTGTCAGGTCTACAGATCTATGACATACCTTTCGCATGTGGAGCTGCGCAGCCTTCAGTCCCCATGGCCATTTGCACAGTGGGGGCTCGACATCCTCAGACCTCTACCTCTGGCTTCCAGAAAAAGGAAATTCCTCATTGTCGGCATCGACTGCTTCACAAAGTGGATAGAAGCAGTCCCTCTGGCTCAAATCATAGAGCAGAATGCGACAGAGTTCTTCCGTCAAAACATCGTTTGATGCTTTTGGATTCCTGATGTCGTAGTGATCAACAACAGAACCTAATTCACCGGCAAACAATTCACCAAATATCATGCAAGTCTACGCATCAGGCTGGTCCATACATCTGTGGCATACCCTCAAACAAACGGGCAGGTCAAATTCACCAACCGCACACTGCTGTACAGATGGGAGACCAAGCTGGAAGACTCAGGGGACTCATGAGTCAATGAGCTATCTTCCATGGTCTGGTTGTATTGAATAACCCCGTGGGAACCAACGAGAGAGAAACCTTTTAGCCTCTACTACGGAGCTAAAGCCGTGGTCCTCGTTGAGGCGGGGCTATCCTGCCTGTGGGTCGAATGTTTCAATTCGATCACGATCTCTCAAAGACTCAGAGAATGCCTTGACCTACTCCTAGAGGTTCGAGATGCCGCCCACCTGAGAACCGCAGCCTACTAGCATCGTATCGCACGATACTACAACAAGCGGGTGAAAGTACACCCGTTTGAGGTTGGAGACCTAGTCCTCCGGAGTCTAGAGGTCGCGGGAAAAGCCTCAAGCAAGAACAAACTTTCCCATGACTGGGAAGGCCCGTTCCTCGTCTCCGCGATCCCCTGGAGTGGAGTGTACAAGTTACGCGCATAGAACAGAAAACTGGTTTCTCGGACCTAGAACACCACCAACCTAAGAAAATACTACCAGTAATGCAGCGTTGGCCCATGTAGAACATACATGCACACCATGGGGAATGCTTGTACATGCAGTGTGTTTTCATTTAATAAAATT
>JAODPA010067978.1:0-10374 GCA_025585075.1 Nepenthes mirabilis | reverse complement strand
AAAATAATAATATCAGTTTCTGACACATATGACTTAAACTCAAATCTCAATATGAAATGAAAGAAACATAATTCCAATAGATTATCTATTGGTTGGATTCAAGTGTTTTGAGATCTTAAACATGGATTTCTCCAAATCTTAAAACAATAGTGGTCTCATCATGATGTAGAGATGTCAATAAACTCCTCTCAGATTTTATTCTACTATTGTAAACTAAAAGCTAATATTTGTATGTCCCTATTAGTTGGGAGAGCCACACGTGGTTTCAATAATCATCGTTTGACATGTAACAATCTCTACTCTTTGGCACCTTATTTGCATAATCTAATGGCCCGAAGAATCCCTAACACTTGTAGTATAATATATGTCCAAGCTTAATACACTTTGCTGATATCCCCAATATCAACGGTAGTTATATGATTATAAGAATCACTCTGTATTATCAATAAATCTCAACTACCAGATATAAAATTGATATTAGAAAAGTATAGATTATATCAGTGTTAATTAGATTTTATATTCTTCGAAATCTTAATGTTTTTATGTGATCTTATTTACTTATCCATAAAATGTGAATAATAATGCTAATCGAATCAAGCACAAATCAAGAAATACGTGGTCAAGCAAGGAGAAACACAATGAGAAAACAACCCCATGCTACTCGGCCAATCCAAACAGTAGTGGCAAAATTACAATTTTACCCTCTGATTATCCTACTTGACCCAATTCTCAGCTTTTCTTAAATTCATATCCTAAATGTATTATCTAATCTTCCAAATACTAACTTAGCCACCTAAACTTCTTGGCCAGGATTTCCATATGCCAGAGTCCTCAATTTGCAAGATACACTATTTTAATATTTCACGCCCTTTAACTACCCATAAATTGATTAGTTCTCCTCCTTGTATTTACTATATAAAAATGATATTATCAACCACCTAAACATAAAATGAACCACATAGAAGCCCCTGGACTTGACTTGGTCTGCTTTAGACTTCAAAACCCAATATCTCTAATGTCATTAAACCCTCTTACATAATGCCTTAACATTTAATGTGCAAATTGCCACTATAAATTACAAGCAAACTAAAGGATCTACACTATCAACAGCTTCATGACAATAATCTACCAGCAATATTAGAGATTATGTGTTGCGAGTACAAGTCTAAGAGGAGTATCCAATTCCAAAAGATCGGTCTGATATTAGGGAGAGCCTTTCAGGCTTATAAGTCAACTACTGTGGAATTGGCTCCTCGACGTGGGACTCGCAAAATTTCTCTCCCCTTCAACAATTGCTGACTTCGATGGCTATACTCTACAGTACTTTACTCGACAGCTTTCACTTGGTGACTCTCATTCAGTTTTTCTAATCAGCCCCTCCGTAAGTAGCTCTCTCCGGTAACCCTTTCCTGTCAGAATCCTCCACAAATAGCCTTCTTCGAGTTGAGAACAATCTCAATGAAAGTACCATTATTACGAATATAAGTCTAAGAGAAGAATCCAATTCCAAAAGACTGATCTGATATGAGAGAGAGCCCATCAAGTTTATAAGCCAGTTCTTGTGAAGCTAACTCCCCAATGTGAAACTTGCAACATTATGATATTTATAATTATCATTATCCACTATTTAACTACTAATCAGCCCCTCTGTAAGTAGCTCTCTCCGGTAACTCTTTCCTGTCAGAATCCTCCACAAATAGCCTTCTTCGAGTTGAGAACAATCTCAATGAAAGTACCATTATTACGAGTACAAGTCTAAGAGAAGAATCCAATTCCAAAAGACTGATCTGATATGAGAGAGAGCCCATCAAGTTTATAAGCCAGTTCTTGTGAAGCTGACTCCCCAATGTGAAACTTGCAACATTATGATATTTATAATTATCATTATCCACTATTTAACTACTAAGTAAATTCTACATTTAATTTGCATAAATTTCCTTTAATAACTTATTTCTCCTTAAGGCCATTCGACCAGTCTAAGACTTGGTCATACCTTCCTTATTTTATAGATTTAAGAGTAGTTTATACACATAAACCTAGGAATATCAACAATTAAAAATATAGTATGCATTATACACAATATGTTAATTACAACCAAAATTTTCATTATGCCCCGCAACTTGACCCACTTAATTCTCTTATTTAACACCATCTTAATTATATTAATCTACCTCATTTTGTGAAAGGAACTATAAAGCATCCTATGTTACCATCCAATCCATAAGGCAGACCAACTTTATTAAGGTTTTTAAACCCCTTAATAAATTATTTTATAATTTTAATAATGAATGAATTTAGGATTTCTTTCTTAAATATATTTTATCCATAAAACAAATTGAATAATTAACTAATTGTGAATTTACCCATCAATCCTTATGCTCACGGCCCCTCCATCAACTTATTGGGATTCTCACACTTACTAAAATTCTAACTCCGAACAAGGCCATAATTCTCTCACATAACTGTCCCAAGCTCTCAAGGGTTTCATTTATCTCATTGATTAATCATGATTAATTCCCCCTTTCTAAGAATTAGATAATATTTATTTTACAAGTGTAATATTTAACTTAGTATTTTTAAAATCCTCATAATATTAAATAGCGTATAGAGAATCCATAATGTATTATTATAAAATATCACAAGCTACTGACAAATTTTATCAGTCTAATTTATGGACAATTATTAAAATATCTTGAATATTGCAAGTAGGCTTTGGCTGTAGTGGTCAAGGCTGCGGATCTCTTTGGCTCTTACGAATGAGGACCAAGGGAATAGCAACCAAGGATCACTTCTATGTCAAGGTTGTTGTTGCTGAGCATGAGCTCTTGCCCTTTTAATGCATTAATCATCGAGGCCAAGGTAGTTCAAGCTCTGATTGAGGCCACGTCAACTTAAGGTGACCCTTATCAAAGGTAGGCAGGTGGTTAGATATGAAGTGGTTGACTCTATAATTTCTTTGTACCATTCAAGGTGGTTGTTGAGCATGAGCTCTTGCCCTTTCAATGCATTTATCACTGAGGACAACGTAGCTGGAGCTCTGATTGAGGCTGTGCCAACTTAGAGTAATCTCTATGAAAAGTGATGCGTCCCTAGTTCCTAGCTATGATATGGATTAGGGAACCTTGCGATCTTTCGCTGCGGGTCGATTTGGGTCGGGTTCAATCTCCATCGCTAACAACCTAAAATCTGTACACCACAAACTATAAACAAGAGGTCAGAGGACGGCGGGAGATTATCCTACCATAAACACTGCGACACTCAAGTCAGATATCTTCCGCAATAAATGGAGGAATGTACATTTAAAAGTGAACGTGACGATAGTGTAAAGATGCGGGAATGAAGGGAGTGTGAGTGGGATGTATTTGGAGGTTTAGACTCTGTGGGTGCGCCCAACTGAAGGGCGGCTCACTAGATAGAAGATTGAGCTCCGAGGGTGCGCATGACTGAGGGTAACTCACTAGACGAAGATTGAGCTCTGAGGGTGTGCTCGATAGAGGGGTGGCTCACTAAATGAAGAATTGAACTCCGAGGATGCGTCCAATTGAAGGATGGCTCACAAGATGGAGGACCGAGCTCCGAGGATGCGCTCGGCTAAGGGGTGACTCACCAAGCAGAGGACTGAACTCCGAGGGTATGCCCGACTGAGGGGCGGCTCATCAAATGAAGGATTAAACTCTGAGAGTACACCCGATTGAGGGGCGGCTCACTATGTGGAGGACTGAGTTTCGAAGGTGTGCCTGATGGAGGGGCAACTCACTAGATGGAGGACTAAACTCCGAGGGTGCATTTGGCTGAGTAGCGACTTGGAGATGTGCCCGCTTGGGGGTGAGACTGCACATTCACATGTCTCGATGATATTTGGAGGCTTAGCAAAATATGAAAGGATGAGCACGAAGCCTGTTTGGCCCGGTCCACTTGGGTTGTGCCAGTTGACCGGCGAGTACAGAATTACATAGGGCCAAAATGGGTTAACCATGCTCGGCACCCAAGGAGACAAAAGATGCTAGACAACTTTTCTGAGAAGCTGCATTCTCTGTTCTGGTCGAGGGAGCTGAACAAAATTAAAGGGGCTCCATTGCTGGCGCAACTAGACAACATTCTCTGAGATCTCTATGGCACTAGGTCTGGCTGAGAGCTACGGGCAACCATGGGCACCGACTCCATTTTCCCCGATTTGAAGACGGGGCAGATAGGCGGCGCAATCTGAGAGCTCCTCCACTCTCTATTCGACCAAGAGCTTCAGGGAGTCACAGATGCTATTGATGAGGAGCTTGGAGCTCCCTGTTGGTATGATTTGGATGACGGCTGAGCTCCATTTCAGAGATTTGGCCTCGTATTTCATTATGCTGAGGGGCTTTGGACTCCATTTTGGGGAGAGCCTCACCGAGTGCTCTAGCCGCCATTGAAGGTGCTCCAGGCTCTGCTTGGCAAGAGCATCTGGGCATCATTGTTGAGCACTCCAAGCGCTAGATCACTTTAATTTGATGGGGTATCTCCGGATGCCGTTGTTGGGAGAGCCCAGTGCTTTGTTCTATCGGAAACAAAAGCACCTGGACGCCATTTTGGAAGAGCTTTGTGCTCTGTCTAGCGAGCACATTTTGGCACCATTGTGGAAGGGCTTTGAGCCCTGCTTCACCGACAACGGGGACAGAGAAGCAAGGCATCCTTTGTAGGGCTCCAAGATGCTCTGTTCTCTGACAAGCGGTGGACTAGTGCAAGGGTACAGGGGTGCCACTTTTGGGAGGATCAACGAAGCACGCAAGTTTGAGCAGGTTGTTCAAGGGAAGTTCAAACCTTTGAACCTGACTCACTCGAATGATTCGCATACAAATATCCTGATATAAATTTAGAATGAATAATTTCTGAAGTTGCCCAAAGCGTCAAGGAACCCAGATGGAGGTGATCATTCAGAGTACTGCCGCTACCATTGTCATGGAGGTCATAGCATTGAAAACTGCCGGACGCTCCAGATGGAGATCAAAAAGTTGATCAGAAAAGGCTACCTTAAACGTTTCCCATAAAGACCCGAATAAGTTTTCGGAACAACAGAAGATAGTGAGGCAAACCCACTAAGAAATGGAATGTCGTAAGCGTGATACCCACATGATAACCCCGGATGATACATGTAGAGGCTTCGAGAAAGCCTAAATGTGTTCGAGGAAGCTTAAAGCATGGCAAGGCTGCAAAGAGCAGCATACTAGTGGGAAGCAGCCGGATATGCCAATAGTCAGGTAAAAGGTCTGAGGACTTAAGCTCCTAAGGCCTACAAAGCTAATCTAACCCAAGAAACTATATTGGTTCTAGAGGCCCATGGACTTGGACCTACGACTCGAGAGAACCAAAATGTTGATTTGGTCAGAGCCCAAATTAGCTTAGGAGGCGCGAGGACATAGGTTCACATTCTGAGAGGCCTAAGGAGCCGGTTTGACCCTAGAAGCTAAATTGGCTTTAGAGGCCCAGAGACTTAGGCACTTGTCTCAGAAAATGCCATCAATAAATATATGTATAGACGTCTAGGTAAAGCAAGATGCATGCATCATCTGATATGCTTATATCATATTTCACTGATAAAATAACATTTTTTTTTACTTAATTACTGTTTTACATTCATTTAAGTGCCCACATGTCATTTCATAAGACAATAAGACCTAGGCTGCATCAAATTAAGTGAATAGGACTCCTTTCACTTGCTTTAAAACTCGGCAACGTTTGAGCAGCTTAAGAGGTTGTACTTAAAACTCGAGAACATCTACGTGGCCCAAGAAGTCGTACTTAAAATTTGGCAGCGCCTGAGCGGCCCGTGTGAGGTTGAATTCAAAATTTGGCCATGATATCAAGCGACCCTAGAGGTTGAATTTAAAAACTTATGGGGCTCAAAACAGTAAACATGCGACGATCCCAGAGATAGCATCTTCAGCCTAATATGGTCAAACAGTTCAGACACTTAGCTAATAAAAGACCAAGTTTCTTTACAGCATATCATAAAAGAACTAAACACTCAGGTAGTCCAAGTAAAACAAACAAAGGGATTGCATTGGAATAAAATAAATTTTATTTATATATGTAACTTGTGTACAACAGTACAAGTATAAAAAAACAAAAATCATTAAGGCTCTGGGGTCCCTGGCTGCCCTGAGGCTCTTGACTGCTCCAAGGATCCTAGCTCCCCAGAATATTCCAGCTGACTAGAAGATCCTGATTGAGACCGGGGGTCCTCCATCTTTTCAGGAAACCAACTAAGTCATCATTGTGCTGAGCACTGGCATTCCGATGATCAAATAGGGCAATGAGAAAACTCGGGACCAAAAACCTCATGACTCGGTAGCACAGGTTGATGGCATCCTAGTGCTTGTGCTCTAAAGCTGGTCCTATGTCCGTGGGCTTTAGAGAGGTTCTGAGTTCCTCCTCCAACTGCAGATTCCTACCTCTAAGGGAGATGTTCAACCGCTCCTGTTCCCTCAGCAAGCCTTCAAGGGAGGAACTTCTGCTCCGATCTTCAGCGAGCTCGAGCTCTAGACTTTGGACATGCTCCCCTAAGGACTTGGAAGCTTCCAACTCTGCATAAGATTGGGCGGCCTTACCAATGATTATGCCAAGGCTGCCGGCCAGTTCCTGAAACTACAAAAAGCAAGAGAAGTCATTAAGACATGAACCGAAGAGAACAAAAAGCTCGAAGGAGGATAAAGGAGTACCTTGATCACAAAAGAGCTTCTAAAAGTGCTCTCCTCTCTGGGAGTTTCTAGCTCCTCGGGCACCGTGGCCGCAGCCTCCTATACCACAGAAACCTCAACTCTGGCTTCAGGTGCGGAAGCAACTTCATCTAAAACTGGGAGCTCAGTCGCTTTAGAATAATCCCCGGTCCTAGTCTGTGCCTCAACTGCACGTGAAGTCTCTTCACTGTGCTCGACCAGGGGCTCCTCAGGGGCAGTAGACAGAATCATTATTGGACTAAAAAATTGGATTGCAAGGTAAGGGAGTTCAGTAGTCTCCGCAGTAGGCATCTTTGTGGCACGACTTTCATCGACCTCAGTAGCTTCAGCAATAATTGTCGTTATGGTCATCATCACTGCTTTCTTGACCTAAGTCGCCTCAACCTCCCTCATTGCCTATCCCTCAGTAGTGCCATTGGATGGGTTATTAATCCACTTTGAGATCTCACCGGTAAAAACAGAAGGGATATCAGGTATTGGCACATCAAGGGGAGGCCGGGCAACAAGTAATTCTGTCGGCGGGTCTGTGGGCTCAAAAGACTGCCCAGAGGACTTAGCAGTAAATGAAGGTCCGACACCTTCAGTTCATTAGACTAGCGTCGCCAACGAAGTTCTCGACCTCCTCGCGAGACGCTCAATCAGGGCGTCGTCTTCACCGGACGAGGAGGATGCGACAGTGGTCTTTGGACGCTTCGAAATCCCAATTCGGTGACTCTTCCTTGGCCGCTCGGACGGCTCCTTGATCCTCAGAGATCTCTCCTTCTTCGACTTCTTTTTCCTCGTAGGAGGAGCAGCAAGGCACCAGAGTCCTTAGACTGGGCCCCCCACTTGGCCCTCGCCAAGTTTTCAGCTGTAACCAAATGTTCGTCTTATTCTTATTAAATGTACCAAGGTTGGTTATCACTACATCCATGACCACTTTAGCGGCCACCTTCTCCTCATTGGTGGCGTCCGAGTAGTGCTCAGCAGCCGTGTTGCCCCAAACGTTGGGGAGGGCCCGGTTCTCATAGACCCCCAAGAAAAAGAACTTGTCTTTTCACCTCTTGGTGGAATTAGGATTTCCATCACTCATAATAGCAAACTCAGGACGTGGAATAGCAACTATTCAATCCTAGTTATGAGTGAAACGGAACATAACCTCTACCATGGAAACCTCAAGTAGTTTATGATGGCAGTGAGTAAAGACACAGAGAGATACGAGATACCTGATGGTATTAGACTGTAGCCTGGCAAATGGGACTTGGAGTTTACTCATGATGATGAATAGCTCCATAAGGATAGAGAAACGAAGCCCACTCTTGGGGTGGACTTTGTAGATGGTGATAAAGTCATTAGGAGGACTGCATGCCCTATCATGGGCATCCGGCACCATCATCGCCATTGAGTCTGGAATGTCGTATTTCACACGAATGGCTTCAAGTTTGGCCAAAGAAATAGAAGACACAATGCCTTTCACTCTGGAAGCCATGGAAAAGTCTAGAAGAATAGAGAAGAAGGAGAAGGAAATCTTCAAGTCGCAGAAAGCGTTTTGGAAACTCATAAGCTTGGAAACGCATAAATGAAAATGGCAAGGGAGAAATGGTTTAAACGACTAGCAAATTTCAAAAAGATGCGCCTTAATTAAATGCCTTGCAATGTGTTAACTCCCCATGAGTCGATCGCAATGATGGCCTTTCCCTTTCCAAGGCAGCATTTGATATGCATTTAATGCGCTGATTGACGGTACAGGCCAGCGCCTCGGACAAAAGATGAAAGTCCACAGACAACGCCAGTTTAGACCATTGGCTTCGGCTATGTCCTCAGATACTTTGTTAAGTCATCAAGCTATGATCACTTCATCAGATGATATCTGGGTGAACCACTCAGGAAAAGTTCGCAGACACTTGGAGAGTTTGCTCTTAGAACTTGAAGCATTAAACCGTGGACAAAAAGGGATGTTCTGAAAACTCAGATAAATGCCAGAGTTGATACCTAGGGCCCACATAAAATGTTCAAAAATGGAGCCCACGTCCTGAGAGGCCTACGAAGTTGATTTAATCCAAGAGACTAAATTAGCTCCAGATGCCTAAAGACCTGGACCCACATTCCAAGAGACCCACAAGGCTGACTTGACCCCAGAGGCTAAGTTAGCTTAAGAGGTCTGAGGACTCAAGTTCACATCCTGGGAGGCCTAAAGAGCCAATTTGGTCCGAGAGGATGAATTGCCTTGGAGGCCCAAGGACATTGGCTCTCATCCCAAGAGGCCCACAAGGTTGATTTAACCTCAGAGACTAAATTAGCTCCAAAGGCTTGAGGACCAGAACCCACGTCCCAAGAGGCCCATGAGGCTGACTTGGCCCTAGAGGCTAAGTTAGCTCAAGAGGTTTGAGGATTTAGGTCCACATCCCGAGAGGCCTCAAAAGTCGATTTGGTCCGAGAGAATGAATTACCTTGGAGGCCAAAGGACATTGGCCCTCGTCCCAAGAGGCCTAAAGAGCTAAATCTATCCGAGAGATCGACTTAGCTTGGGAGGCTCGAGGACTCCGTAAAAGATCAAAGACTCTAATAGAATCCCTAGGATAATTAGCACCAAACATCCGCGGACATTCACAACAGAGAAGAATGGACACCGGCTTCAAGCAGTTGCTGGACAATGCCACGGAGCAAAGGCGTGAGCGAACTTCCAATGGAGAAAGCCTTCATGTGAGATTTATCTGCGACCAGTGGACATGCTAAAAGGTTGAAGTCCTCAAACATATTTAGCATGGGGGGTTAGTGATGGGTACTAATACCCAAGGTCCAATTGAAAGATCTATTCCTATGAGATGGGCCCAAGTACCACGGAGACCCAATAGGCCCAAGAAGTCCAGGCGGCCGAGTCGGACCAAGTGGCACAATGGATTCAAAGTCTATTAGGGCCTATGGACTCAGGGATGATCCTCTGGTACCACCACACAAGCAGAATCGACTTGCCAAGGACCCTATCAGACCACAAAAGGAATGATGGCCTACAGCAACATGCGCGATCACTACAGTATCAACATCATATCAAGCCCACATGCATGCAATGTCCCTAACATAACAAGGTGGATCTATAAAGTTGGTGGCATGGTCTCCTGGACACACCAACCCCACATGCACACTTCACGTATGAGGACTCACCCACTATATATACATTAACCATTTACCAAATAAATGATCCCAACATTTATACTTATATAGCAGCCATAGAGAGCGAAAGAAGAAAGAAAAAAAGCTTGAGTGTTGTCAATTCACTCCTTCGTAAACTCGTCCTCTTTTGTAACCAAACGCAATAATGATATAAGTTCTCAAACTCAAAATTTCGTGGTTTTTCCTTCTCATTTAAGAGGATATTTTTCACGTAAAAATTTCGTGTGTTATTGTCCCTGTACTTTTTCTCTCTATATATCTTATAACACGTCCTTGTCTTAAAATAGCCATCCTCGTTCTTTGTATTGCACAGATTCTTTCTGGGTGCCCCCTACCCACAGACATACTTGGATCATTGTCCGTACAGTGCTTAGAATCCATGGACGCAACAATAACAACAATAATAATAATAACAATAGTAATAATAATAATAACAGTAAGGACAATTTCAAAATATTATAAAAATGGTGCAAAAATAGTAATTTTTAGGTCAGTGGGAATATATAATATCATA
>JAODPA010067977.1:0-10376 GCA_025585075.1 Nepenthes mirabilis | reverse complement strand
TGGATATAATATTAGATGCATGGTGTTGTGATATTTTTTGTGTTAGTGTGTGATTTGTGTGGTTATATGTGAGAATAGCGAGTTATGGTATTAGGGTATCCCAACATCCACCTTGCCTTTGTACAAATCACTCGGCAGCGCCTCAAAGCCGTTACCTGCATCTGCCGGTTAAGGGCTCACTTCCAACGCAAATCTAAAGCCAGAGAGGATTTACAAATAAGCAATTTTTCTATCAAGCTAGATCCCGGGAGGGGGGGGGGAGAAACTGGCATGACTATAGTTTTTCATTGTTTTTTGTAAATAGAAAGGTCTTTATAGAATATATATAAGTTTCACAATTACCAAGGTTACTGCATCTCTGGCCGCCAAGGCTACGGTATCAGCACAAGAAACAACATTAGGACAGGCTTCTTCTAGCGCAGATTTTATGGCATCAATCACGTCAAATCCTTTCAGTGTTTGATTCGGGGCTGCTTCCTTCTCTGCCTGAGTGGTGTTTGTTGAGTTTAGGAGCACGGAACCATCACAGCCCTGCAAGAAAATTTTGTTAGACTGTTATGTGGCCAAGAATCTCCGTAATAATCCTTGAAGAAGTGGCCAATACCAAGGACATGACTGCAAAGAGAAATTCTTGGGAAGCAGATTTTGCCATTGGAAGTCGCAGATTATCATCGTCTTACTGCAATGTGTAGGTGACCTTTTTTCAATGGACATAGAATTCCATATATGTTGTCTATGTTATTCGCTTTTGAAGTTTGAGCGCAAATTTTAAAAATTCTAAATATCTTGCTAAAATTTTTGTTATAGAATATTTATTTATGTATTTATTAAAAATATGCACACCAAATAGATGTATGCAGGGACAATAATATTGTATTTCACATTAGACCTGAAATGTGCTAGAGTTTAGTTGATAACAAATACAGAGCAATAACAATAGAATTTTTCTTCCATTTTGAATCCCCATTTAGAAGAAATAGACTGATGGGTTTGCTTGACACTAGTAAGTTAGGCTAACCAGTATGGCTTTTATCATATCAAGCTCATTTTTTTATGGCAATAGCAGTTTTTCTCTCTTGCTTTTTACTTTTTATTTGCTTGTAACGATTAAAAAAACAAAAAGCATATACAGCCGCAACATACCCTGACAAAACAATCATGAAAATGCATTCTGAGTAAAGCAGGGGCGAGCCTTGGTTCCTGGGAGATAAATTTGGCTGTTACATTCCGGACAATATCTTCAGCTTGACGGCATGTCTTTTTGTAGAATTCCTTGTGCAAGCCTTTTGCATTTGTGGAGTCAAAGGCCAGCAGACAAAGCAACAGTTGAAGAAGAAAACTCATCACAAGTTTTCGAGAAGACATTTGTTTCTACAAAACAAGTACTTATTTTCTTTTTTTGTGCAGTGCAAAATGCTGTATTGATGATATTGTAGACACTTGCATGCATACTAAGCAACATGAACTCGGGTTTTATAAATGTTCGAGTCCGTTGGTCTTGGCACAGCTGTCATTACCTCAATTATGAGCTTATAGTTCTTGATTAATTAATGTCAGATTGTAAAAGGTTTACTTCATAAAATAATAACCCAGTGGCAAAATATAATTCAATCCCAGTTCAAGAAAATTGGATGGGGGGTGGGAGCTGGAATAACCGGTGCTTTAATAACCTGTCCTTGAAATAATCATTGTTCGCGACGGTAACTATCATTTGAATAAGAGAAGACAACCTTAGGACTGACTAATCTTTTACTGTTGATTTTGCCTTCTCTAATTGGGGAATAGAGCTCATACAGCTGTTGTTTCCATTTTGATGGTGAATGAGCGTAGTTAGCAATAAAAGCAGTGATTGAATCATATTGTCTGCTATCGTTGGATTGACTGATTTCCTCTCTTGCTAGCCATTTTGCCTAGTTTTCCCTTTTGGTTGTCTTGTTGTAGCAATAACTGATGGCATTCCTTACTACTTTTATTACTCGAATATTCTTGATTGTTTTTGTTATTACAAAATTAATTGTACAGAAATTAGATTTTCGATTTATAAATTTTACATGTCTATAATCTGAAATTCGAAATCAATCTTACATATGTCTCAATAGATATTAAGACATAATATGGTACTTAAGTGTAGAGTGACACAAAGTCATGTATTTCACCTAAATATGAGGGCTTGGTGCATAAAATACCCATATCATAGGTTCTACAAAGAGATAGATATATACAATCTTAATCCTATTCCTTAAATAGATTGCTTCCTTATTTTGAACTGATAACTTTCAACATTACATTTCAATCCTATTCTTTAAATAGATTGTTTCCTTATTTTGAACTGATAACTATCAACATTGTATTTCACCAACTAGAAAAGTGTTCCATAGTTCTGATCTTTGTCATACTATTTATTCAAAAATATGATGTCTAACATATTCAGAATCCTTCAATCCAATAGCTTACTTTTTCAAAAATGAACTTTTTTTTTTCCCTTTATATCAAATTCCAAGTTTTAGATTCTCATGCTAAGGATGCATGCATACATGCATGGTGCAATATTAACATGTATTCTTTCCTCTATGGAGCATGTCTTTACTAGTATGAACCGAAGTTAAATGATCATTGAAGCAGTGCTGTCCCAAATCTTTGCATTGATCACTGCTATAAGGGCCAAACTACATTAGAAGATAAAAGAGAAAGGCATGGAACTGACAAATTTATTCTCTCAAGAGTAACCTTGCCTCATTTTAAAAAGGACATGCCTCATTTTTCAAGATTTTGCAGGCCAAAGCATCTTGTGATCGGAACTGGTGAAACATATGAATCATGCTTAAATTTGGATTCATTATAATCTTTTTGGAAATTAGAAACCAGTTAATGAATTGATTAGTTTTATCAATCACTAATATCTATATATTTACATCCTTGACAAGAGTGAGAAACATGGTTAATTTCTAGTGAGAAGATTACTATATTAGAATTAGATTGTCAACTATTGCCTTTTCTCTAATTCAGTAAGTAAATTCTGCATATTGGTAAGGTAGGTTTGTCCCTCCAAAAAAACCCGAATGAGAAGCACGATTATAATAAATTAGCTTGTCACAGCCTGTCTTCTCCATTTAAAAAACAGTGAAACAGGGGTTTGATTTGCACAAAAATAAAAAAACAGCCTAAATTGATTTCGTTTTCTCTGTAATAAAAAATGAAACTGGGGCATATACCCAGTGGAAGACTGGATGCACATGGAGAGAATGCGGAAAATCCCAATAAAATTGCATATTGTACTCGTTCCAGTTAAATTAATTGTAAAATGGGTTGTGCTCTGCTTGAGGGAATTGAATTATTGCAGTTTGTTAATGTTTTTTTTAAAGTTATTTTCATTTCTGCCCGAGTGACCAAACATTTTGTTTCATTATTGCATCTGTTGGGTGGGTGATACGAACCAGCCAGAGGACAGATAAGAAAAGTAAAGTGAGGGGAAGAGAAGAGAGCTGACGAGAGCAGAGAAGAGAAGAGAGGAGAGAGGAGAGCCTGACAAAGGGAGAAGTAAAGTAATGAATGCCTGGCTTTCATTCCTCTTTGCCCCCACTCGTATACACGTGAATGTAACTGTTTTGTCAACGATCTAACAGCAGAATATGAAAAAATAACTTAACAAAATCAATAATAATATTTTTAGTATATCCTAATGGATTAAATAAAATCCTGATAATAGAGGGGCCCCAGGTAGTGTGGGTACTCCTTCTGGCAGCCGGTTGGCTAGATGACGGTGCAGGTGCTGCTGTAGCTGCGAGACCGATAACATTGTCGTCCTCATTAAAAACAATATTGTCCTCAAGGTTGAAATCCAAAAATTCTTGGTATAAATTGGTGAGCGTTTCCCACGTTGCCTCATCCGAATTCTGTGACTGCTAGTGCACCAAGACTTGGGGAACAATTTGATCTTATGTAGGATTTTCTTGAAACCCAATAGCTGCCTAGGTTGTAAAAAGGGCAGTGATCCCCATGCTTCAGCAGGTAGATCGATCCTCTATTGAGTTGATCACCACGGCAGCCTTTGAGGAGGAAAACGTGAAAAACATTATGAATTTTAGAATAAAGCGGTAGCTCTAAACGATAAGCAACTGCTCTAATTCACTCCAATACTCGGAATGGCCCGTAATAACACTTAGCGAGTTTGTTACTCTGCCGGTGAGCAACAGAAGTCTGGCGGTAAGGCTGGAGGCGGATGAATGTGAAATCACCCACTTAGAATTCTCAGTCCGTTTGATGCGTGTCCTACTGGGTTTTTATACAGAGCTATGCTCGGCAGAGGTTCTCCTTCAATGCTGTGATTGTGGTAGCCTGGGTAGTTAACAAGTCGTCAACAACAGTGACAGAAGAAGAGCCGTGAACATAGTCCAATAAGGAGGGTGGTGGTCGGCCATATACTGCTTTGAAGGGCGTCATCTGGATTGATGAGTGCCATGCCGTGTTATAACCCCACTCCGCCCATGGCAAGTATTTTACCCACAAAGAAGGATGTTCAGTGATAAAACAATGAAGATAATCCTCTAAACATCGATTCACTACCTCCGTTTGGCCATCAGTTTGAGGATGATATACGCTGCTAGCTGTCAGCCTTGTTCCTTGAGCCTTGAAGAGCTCCTGCCAGAATGTGCTCATAAAAATTGGGTCTCAATCGGTAACGATGTCGATGGGGAACCTGTGCAAACTGCAAATGTCCATAATGAACGTCTCCTTCATATTTAGGGCAGTAAAATTAGTGCTCAGGGAAGAGAAATGAGCATATTTGGTTAGCTGGTCAACCATGACCGGAATTACTATTTTGCCGTGTGAAGGGGCAAGTGGGTGATAAAGTCCATGGAGAGATATTCCCAAGTTTTACCCAGAATAGGCAAAGGTTGTAGGAGTCCTTGCGGTGCAGCGGTGAGAGCTTTAACTTGTTGGCAGATTGAACGTTGAGCTACGAAGGCTTGGATGTCTTGGGCATGTGCGGCCAATAGAAGGTGGTGGCAATCCTGGTTGTGGTGCGGCGAACTCCAACATGTCCCCCGATGGGTGAACTATGATACTCTTGTAGAATTAGTTCTGGTAAGGCGGACTCTGCTGGTATCATAATTCGATTTTCATAAAGAATCAGCCCATCCCACCATGAAAAATAAGGGCATTCTTCTGGCCGTTTTTGGATGGCTTGGATCAGCTAAGCAGAGTCTAGATGCCGACTATAGAATTTGCGCAATGCTTGTAATAAGGCCACGACTGGACGAGAGATGGTCTGCAGCGCTAGATAGGTGCCTTCTGTTACTCGAGATAAGGCTTCAGTCGGACCATTTTTCCGTCCCGATTGATAAACAATTTCAAAATCATATCCAAACAGTTTTGAAAGCCAACGTTGCTGGTTCGGGGTATGAATAGCCTGACTCAGTAATGCCCGAAGAGGTTGATGGTCAGTTTGAATTATGAATTTTGCTCCCAATAAATACTGACGCTATTTTTTTACCGTCTCAGTTATTGCACATAGCTCTTTGGTGTATGTAGAGGATGATAGCAACTTAGGACATAGCTGTTTACTAAAGAATGCAATGGGGTGCCCCCCTGAAGCAGGACAACTCCAATTCCAATTCCAGAAGCATCAGTCTGAATGATAAATGGCTTGGAGAAGTTAAGGAGGGCAAGTACTAGTGTGGTGGTGAGAGCTGCCTTAAGGGCTAAGAAAGCTTGATCTACTTCCCAGGTCCACAGGATGGCCTGTTTCTATAGTAATTGTGTGAGAGGAGCTAAAATGTGAGCATACCGGGCAACGAAACATCGGTAATAACTTGCGAGTCTAAGGAATCCCCGCAAGTGGCTCACAGTGGTGGGCGTTGGCCAGTTTTGGATAGCTTGAATCTTTGCCGGATCCACTACCATGCCCTACTTTGATATAATGTGACCAAGGTACGTCAATAATGACCGTCCAAACTCGCATTTGGATTGCTTAGCGAGGAAAGAGTGTGCTCAAAATTTGGAGGACCCAATTGAGGTGCTGGAAATGCAGCTCATGGGAAGTACTGTACACCAGAATGTCATCGAAAAACACCAATACAAATCTTCTAAGTACCGGTCAAAATATGGCATTCATTAAAGCTTGGAAGGAAGAATGGGCATTTGACAGCCCGAAGGGCATTATAAGGAACTTGTAGTGTCCCTCATGCGTCCGAAAAGCTGTCTTGTGTATGTCTTTGGGGTGGACACGCATCTGATGGTAGCCAGCTCGCAAGTCTAGTTTAGAGAAGACACGGGCACCATATAACTCATCCAGCAGTTCATCTACAGTCGGAATGGAAAACCGGTCATTCACTGTGATGGCATTAAGTACTCGATAATCCACACAGAACCTCCAACTCCCATCTTTTTTTTTACAAGCATAATGGGTGATGAAAATGGGCTTGTGCTGCTGCGTATAATTCCCTCTTCCAGCATATCCTTGATCATTTTCTCCTTTTATGTTTTCTGAAAATGTGGATATCTATAGGGCTTGACATTTACTGGAGTTGAATTGGAATGTAGGGGAATATGGTGGTCGATAGATCGGCTGGGTGGTAGTTGCTGGGGTATGGCAAAAACATCTGCATAGCTAGAAAGGATGTGGCAGAGAGTAGCAAGTGTGGAGGACGGAACATCATTTGGAAGATGGGTTGCAGAAGAGGGCATTGTGGAATTGACCTCCATAGTAGCATCAGGGATGGGGTGAATGATAAGCTGAAAGTAGGAAGCAGCTGAATGAGTTAGCTCCCCACGTCGCAGCTGGCCTAATGGCATGGAGGAAATGGAGGCCGATTGTAGTCCATGAAGGATAATGTGAGCACCCGCATAATCAAAGCTCATCCAGAGAGTTTTGTAGTTGAACAGCACGGGTCCGATAGTAGACAACCACTGTATTCCTAGCACCATGTTAGCCCCATAAATTGGTAACAAATAGAGATTTACCTTGAATTGGGTCTGGTCCAAAGTGACACAGATGTTAGCACAGAGACCTTCACATTGTAGGGAATTGCTATTCCCCACCATGACACTCAGATGCTGAGATGGCTCAATTGTCAGCCCCAAATTCTTGGCCAGGCGAGTTTGGAGAAAATTGTGTGTGGATCCATTGTCCACTAAAATAATTATGGTACGGCAAGCTACAACCCCTTGTAATTGCAATGTAGAGGGAGCCATGTGTCCTTCTAAGGCATGAAGGGAAATGGTAGGGGTGTCTTCGGCGGTTAGCAGTAACGTTGTTGTGGACCTTGGTGCTAGGAGTGGTCCAGTGGGCATGTCTCGATTACTAAGTTCATCCTCTGGTTGGGGTTCCTCCTCTTCAGCAATTAGGCACAGGGATTGTTGGGGTTTGCATCGGTGATCAGGCACAAACTGTTCCTCACAATTAAAGCACAAATCACATTCACGGTGTGCAGCCATTTCAACGGGGGTAAGTCTTTTAATCAGAAATTTGGGTGGGTGTTGTAATGACGGGAAAAATTTAGGGGGAGATAGTGTTGGTCAAGGGTGGTTTAAAGGCTGATGGACGGTGATTGTGGCCACGTCCAGCGTCCAATTTCTCCTCCACCAATTTGGCCATGCCAATGGCGTCAGGTAAGGAGATAGACTTTAACAAAAGCAGCTCACGCCGAATGTCATCCCTTAAACCAGAGAGGAAATAATTTAGGAGATTAGTGGAAATCAAACCTATGGTACGCGTGGAAAGGGTCTCAAACTGGGACATGTATGCTGCGACAGTGGTAGTTTGTCGTAGTTTGTAAAGCGCTACTTCGTGATTAAGATAGGAGGAGGGTCCAAATCGGAGCTCTAGATCTCTGGCGAAGAGCTCCCACGTGGATAGTTGCCTTATCGAAGACATTTACTGGTACCATTGGAGAGTAGGGCCGGCCATGTAAAGGCGGCGATTGTGAGCTTTTGGTCTAGTGGCATATCGTGATAATGAAAAAACCGTTCGATTTGGAACGGTCATCCCAACACATTTTCACTATTAAAGAAAGGGATTTTGAGTTTAGGCAATCGAGGTTGGTGAGAGATTTGTAAATCTGAGTTTGCATGTGTCGGAAGAGGTAGGGTATGAGGTGGAAAAGGGGAGAAAACAGGAAAAGAAGCAAAAATTGTGGTCGGTGTTGGTAGAAGTAGTGGATTTGAGGTTTGTGGTGAGAGTTTCTCAATTCGAGCCAGAGATTGGCGGATTTTTTGACGGAGTTAATAGAGTGTGTGTTGCAGTTGCTCTGCAGTAGAGGTGTTAGAGGCAATTCCATCAGAGTGCTGTTGAACTGTTGCCATCACTGCCTTGAGCTCTGTAGACAGTCCGGCAATGGAGTCTTTCAAGGCTTTATAGCAAGTGGTCATTCCTTCTACCATCTCTCAACAAGAACACCTTTGATACGAATCAGCTAGAGGATAGATAAGAAAAGTAAAGTGAGGGAAAGCGAAGAGAGCTGACGAGAGCAGAGAAGAGCAGAGAAGAGAGGAGAGAGGAGAGTTTGACAGCGGGAGGAGTACAATAACAAATGCCTGCCTTTCATTCCTCCTTGCCCCCACTCATATACACGTGAATGTAACTGTCCTCATCAACAACCTAACAACAGAATATGGAAACACAACTTAACAGAACCAATAATAATATTTTTAGCATATCCTAGTGAATTAAATAAAATCTTGATATTTGATGGGAACCCGAGTAGTGCGGGTACTCCTTCTGGCAATCGGTTGGCTAAATTACGGCGCAGGTGTGGTTATAGCTGTGAGACCCGTAACAGTGGGTTTCTTGTGTGAGTCCCGTGACCCATTGTGTACATGAAGATACTTAAGTTGAGATTTTACTAATCTTTGTTGATCATGGTGTTGTCATGTAATGAAAGCTTGATGGGAGCTCGAGTAGGAGATTGGCTGAAAGTTAACATTCGATTTGCACTAAATTGGGACTCTAGAATGAGATTAGCAGCCGCAAGGCACACTTGACTAAGGCTTGAGCGGCATGGTAGTCAACTTTATAAAAAAAAGAAAAACTAATATAATTCAGTATTTCACCCAAAAAAAAAAAAAAAAAGAGTGTGGCACACGAGAAAAATAGGAAGAAGGGGGAGGAGGAAAACATGGTGCCTCATTCAAATAACGAATTCTATTTCGATTTTAACCAATTTTCAGTATGCTCATCTAAATTCGGTGTAAAGTAGTTTTATCGATTTGGTCTTTTTATTTTTATTATCTTTGTACCAATATCGAGTATCCTACTTATCTAGTGGTTTTTGGAACCTTTTGTGGTTTGAGTTGTATATAAAGTTCTTATTGTGAGTGTCCTAAATGGTATGAGGTGCTAGGATATTATAACCATGACTATTGATAGCAAAGCACTACTTTGGACATGAAGATGTTGTGATTTTTTTCTCTTAGTTTGAGAAGATATAGTCTATGTAGAATTTTATTGTCCATTGTGTGTACAATTATTTGTTCTATCTGTTGATTTTTTGCTAAATTTATACTTATTTTATATTGTATAAAGAGGTTTCCTCGTTCATTTTCTTTGTTAATGCAATTTTTTTTTGTTTTGGATCATGATGAAAACCTTGACAATCTAGATTTTAATGAACTAGTGTTGTTCAAATGTTGATTTAATCTCAGCAATAATGAGGTTAAACTGGCACGCAAAATGATGCACTGCTACACGATGAAGAAGGAAATCTGGTGGGACTAAATTATGGAAGCTGAATTTTCCTCCCAAATAGTGATTCTTCATTGGGCTGATTTGAAAAACAGAGTCCCAATGATTATAAAAAGAAAACAAAGAAATATGGTAAATTCAGATGAATGCCAACATTGTGACAGGCAGGAGGCATTGGCACACATCCTTAGAGATTGTAGCAATTTTGAGCCTAAGTATAGTCCATGTATACACGTAGTTACAGTAATTAGATCGGTTGGGAAAAAATCTTCTAAATAATAAAAATGAAACAAAATTTTATGTTTCTGTGGCAGCTATGGATGTTATGAACCTAGAGGAACAGAGCTACCTTGGATAAAGTGTTCAAAGAGTATCCGACCCTAGGCCGGTGTGTGGCTGCCCTTGCTGATCGGCTAAACCCTACTACCATGCTCCATCGGTTGCTCCAAAAGTAGAGGGTGGTTAAAATGAGAGATAAATTGGCTCCTCTCCATTAGTGTTGTTAAATGAGCCTTGCTAGGCTGACACGTTTACATGACGAATCGTACTGGTTTGGTATGAAATAGAAATGTTCTGATCCAATATGATATATGGCTCACTTGTGTCGGGTCAGACGTGTCTATAAGTAATGTTATGTCATGTCAAGCATGACCCTAATATAAAAGATAAAAGGATATATAAAATTAAAATTATA
>JAODPA010067976.1:0-10376 GCA_025585075.1 Nepenthes mirabilis | reverse complement strand
ATATAAAAATAATAAATTTCTCCACTTTTTAGGAGATAGAGCCCTCTCAATCCCGCCAATATTATGTGATAATGTAATTGACCTTGTTAGCAATTGAAAAACAAAACCAAAGTAAAGTGACAAAATATTTACCCATTTGGAAACAACAAAATGACAGCAATTTCCTTTTACTTCAATTCTGATTTTATTTCCTAATAAAATACCCAATTATCCCTAAAAATTCAAGACGAAAATTTTCAAAAATATTATTTTTTTATTTTTTCAAAATGAATTTTTTTTGAAAATTTTGTTCAGAAGGTAAGTTAAATTCATCGTGATAAACAAATGCCAAATTTGATTTTTACAAGATATTTTGGATAATATTTTTTTTATATAGAACTATTGGGTCCAGTACGAAAGCCTAAAGGGGTGCGAAGCCCAACCCATAAAGCAACGGCCCAAACGAAGAATCTAGCCCCGCATTCCAGAGCGGCTTACGTGACGGCCCATATCGCATCCAACGAACGACGTCTGTGGCCCATTAATACGGCTGTTGGGCGACAGTGGTGGTGCAGAAGAAGGGAGCTAATGCGGAGAGAATCAGCGCTGCCAGCCGCGACTAGCGCTACTGCCCACAGTTCTCTGGTCAATCCCAACGTGAAGGGTAGACCAAGTGTGACCGGCAGCGCCCGTCAGTTTACCTGCCACCGCAAGACGACAACCGACACACCGGCGACCGCTGATAGCAATCAGAGGCCAACGAACCATTGCAATGGGGATTCTCGCGCCCAAAGTCCCCAACCCGGGGGCCTATAAAATCCCTCCCCTTCTACAGGGAAAGGGATTGTTTTGATCTTGGATAATTGACTATACGTCACGCGAGTTAAACTCCAAAAATCATCTTCCAAATCCAACCTTCTCAGGTGTCGAGAGCTAGCCGCTCGCTACGGCGCATTTAGGGAACCATACCTCCCATTACCAGCTCACTAATCTCCATTCCTATATCCACGCACTCCCTACGCATTTGCAGCATATTTCTACGCATCTCTCAGTGTGTGCCCCTTTTTGTTCATTGCGGAAAGTTATTGATTTGAGCGTTGGAGTGTTTTCGGTGGGATAAATCCTACCGGGCCTCTAACCTCCTATTTGTTAGCTGTGTTGTGCAGGGCACAGGTTCACAGTAACGGAGTCCAGACCCGCTCGCGACCGCTTCCAGACGACGAGAAATCTGAAAGCTTCCTAATCCGTACGACAATCGGGGACTCGGGACGTAACATTAGCGCTGTCTGTGGGAATGAGACAAAAAGCCTAACGTCTCCTTCTCACACTCATTCCTTTGCAACAAGATGGTAAACATCAGGGCACAGGCCAGTGCCCCGGCAAGAGATGCTGTTGCCCGCGGCAATGACCCCTCAGTGGGTAGTCATGTAGACGTCCGTCCAGAGCCCGACATTTACCGCTTAGTAGCAGACATGGGCGATATGAGGTTGGCAATCTAGGCCCTTTGCAACTGAACGGGCACACCATGGATAGGGGTAGCTCCTCCAACATCCCAGGCGTCCACCTCCAGGCGGGGAAGGCATTGTATGGGGGCCCCTAGGAGAAGATCAGATCGACTTGATGATGTTGAGGCCCAGGCGGCCTTTGGCAGTAGAGCCCAGTCAACGACTGAGAGCCACCCTAGCCAGGACGAGTAGGAGAAGAGCCCAGAGCGGCATAACACCTATAACTCCCGCTACAAATGGAGGCCGATGGCCATAGACTCCAACAGTGTGCGGCCGCCCTGCGCGGGAAGCCGCCACAACTGACAAGCTTAGCAGCACCAACTGGGTTACACAAAGCTCCGCGACATCATCAACACACGGATGAGCAAGTCTGACCCACCGATGGAGGAGAAGGTGAAAGTACTTTAGGATCTCCTGCACAAGGAAAGACCTGCACGGTCCTCAGCTAACCTACGAAGGTCACCCTTCACCATGGATCTCCAAACTCAGCCGCTACCTCGCAAGTTCAAGATGCTCGTACTGGAAGGGTATGACGGGAATAAGGACACGATGGATTACCTCAACTACTTCCATACTCACCCGACTCTTTAGGGAGCGAGGGAAGCCATGATATGCCAGTGCTTCCCTATCACCCTCAAGAGGGACAGGTTGCTTTGGTTTTGCGGCCTCCTGTCGAATTCCATCCGCTCCTTTGAAAAGCTTGCGGACAGCTTCCTGAGCCAATTCGTCTCCAGCCGGAGAGAAGAGAAGCAGTCATGGCACCTAGTCTGCCTCCGCTAGGGGTCGGATGAGAGCCTGAAGCGATTTCTCAACTGCTTCATTACTAAGGTGCATTGAATCCCCAGCACTCTGATGAGTTGAAGCTCAACACCTTCTTTTCTACGCTGGAAGTAGGGGACTTTTTCAAGCACCCGTCGCATTAGCGCTCTCAATCTCTCTGTGAAGTAGAAGCCATCGCTCGAGCCTACATCTCTGTCGAGGAAGCCAATGAGGCAAAATGTCCTGAGCATGTGGATCATCCTCCGGAGGTTCTGAGACCTACCACTAGCAAGAAAAGGAATGGCAACAGTAGCCACTTCCCGAAGTGCCGCAAGCAGCCCCGTCCCTCGCCAGGATCGAGGAAGGAGTACAGGCCAATGACCCTAACTCCTCTGAATGATACCCGTGCGAACATTCTAATGCAGATAGAGGACGAAAAGTTCTTCAAATGGCCGAAATCGTCAAAGGGACCGAGTAGCAGTGACCAGACGAAATACTGTCAGTACCACCGCTACCTCAGACATTCCACGAAGAACTGCTAGACCTTGCAGCAGAAGATAGAAGACCCGATCCACCACGAACACCTAAAACAGTTAGTGAAGGGCTCGGGGCAGGCTCCCGCAGCCTCAGAAGGTGAGGTAAACGAGGCTCCCAGGAACCGTACGGCTGCTGGCATGATTAGCATGATCTTAACCGTACCGGTCAAGAGTTGCAGGCAGACACAGCTTGAGCAGACTTCCAGCAATAAGAGAACAAGGATAGGGGATAGGAGTGATAGCATTAGCTTTACTAGTGACGATATGGCACATGTAACCTCTCCCCATTCTGATCATCTTGTTCTATCCGTCCTCGTTTTAGATGATACGGTTGACTACTAACTAAAACGGGTCTTCATTGATAATGAAGACTCTTAAAATTTGCTATATCTTAGTGCCTTTTTAAAACTTGGATTGAGGCGAAGCCAAATGAAAGCGGCCAATGGCCCTCTGTACGGCCTAGACAACGAACTTGTACCTGTACAGGGGATAGTCCAGTTAGAGGTCACGATAGGAACTTAACCCCGCGTTGCCACGCGGAAGCTAACGTTTCTCATCGTCGACCTACTGTCCATTCACAACGCCATACTGGGCAGACCATTCCTCACGGCTTTCGGGGCTATTACTTCGATTCCTCACCTAAAGATGAATTTCTCGACCCCGTACGGCATAGAAGAGGTGCTCGAGGACCAGGCTATGGGACGGACGTGTTACCTGTCCCAAGTCGCTCTAGCGACGCCACACCGCCTGGATGGAGACTTGGATCTCCGCGATGAAGCCACGCTACAACAAGTCCAATTAGGAGAAACAATCGAAGTAATCCCTCTGGATCTTGCTGAGCTAGAAAATTTTGTGCATGTGGGCAGCTCTCTCCTTCCCGCCAACCGTGACCGACTAATCACCTTCCTGCAGAAGAACTCTAACGTATTCGTATGGATTCTTGCCGACATGCCCGGGATACCGGCCAGAGTAGTGGTCCACAGGTTGGGCATTGATCTCGTCCAAAAGCCAGTACGGCAAAAGCGCAAGAACCACTCCGTCAAGAAGCTAGTAGTTATAAGGGAGGAGGTGAAGAGACTGTTGGACGCTAGATTTATTAGAGAAGTCCAATATCCAGACTTGCTATCCAACATCGTACTCATGAATAAGAGTAACGGCAAGTAACGGATGTGCGTGGACTTCACCGACGTGAATAAAGCCTGCCCAAAGGACAGCTTTCCTCTCCCTCGGATTGATCAACTAGTGGACTTCACGTCCGGGTATGAGTTTCTGAGCTTCATGGACGCCTACTCAGGTTACAATCAGACCAGGATGTACCTGGACGATGAGGAGCACACCTCCTTTATGATCGACCAGGGAACGTATTGTTATAAGGTGATGCCCTTCAGGCTCAAGAATATTGGGGCAACCTATCAGCGCTTGGTAAACAAGATGTTTGAAACTCAAATCGATGAGAACGTAGAGGTGTACGTCGACGACATGCTTGTAAAAAATAGGGTATCCGACGACCATGTCCGTGACCTAGGGGAGACCTTTCAGGTCCTCCAGGCACACAGGATGAAGCTTAACCCGGCCAAATGCGCATTCGGGGTAACCTCAGAGAAGTTCTTAGGCTTCATCGTGTCACAGCGTAGTATAGAATCGAACCCAAAAAAGATCAGAGCCATCCTCAACATGAACCCTTCACAGACGGTGAAGGAAGTACAGAAGCTCACAGGGTGGCTGGCAGCCCTCTCGCGATTCCTGGCTAAGTCCGTAGAGAAATACCTGCCCTTCTTTACGGCACTTAGGGGGACAAAATTGTCTGAATTTTGGTGAACCGAGGAATGTGAGGAAGCTTTCAAAAAGCTAAAAGCATACATTGTCAGCCCACCTCTACTGAGCTCACCGTGCACAGGCGAGGACCTATATCTCTACTTGACTAAGTCAGACACGGCACTCAGCTCCGTGCTAGTCAAGGAGCATAGCAACCAGTGTACTACCTGAGCAGAGTACTGACAGATGCATAAACCCGCTACCCGCACACCGAAAGGATCACGTTGACGCTCATTTATTTGGCACGGAAGCTACGGCCCTATTTTCAAGCTCATTTGATCGTTGTTCTAACGGATCAACCCCTAAAGTCGATCTTACAGAAGCCAAAAATTTTCGGGTGACTAGTCAAATGGGCTATAGAATTGGGAGAATTCGACGTGGAGTTCCGATCGCAACCAGCCCTCAAAGGTCAGGCTCTCAGGGACTTCATCGTCAAGACGGTGACCCCAACTCTAGGCGACCCACACGGACCGGGGAGTTTAGACGATCTTGACATTTTAACATGGACTCTGAATGTGGATGGGTCATCCACCCAGACAGGCAGCGGTGCCGGAGTCGTGCTCAGGACTCTAGACGGCGTGGAGATTAAGTACTCCATTGTGCTAACCTTTCCCGCTACTAACAGCGTGGTGGAGTACAAAACCCTTCTGGTAGGGCTTTGTTTAACAAAGGAATGTTTCGCCAAGTCGCCGGTCGTGCACGGTGGCCCGAAGTTGGTGGTCAACCGAGTCCAAGGAACCTTCGAGGCATCAAATCCTCAGCTTGCGAAGTATCTGGAGAGGGCAAAGGCCCAGATCCAACACTTTGAACGCTTCGAGATTGAACATGTGCCTAGGGCTGAAAACTAAAAAGCTGACCAGTTGGCTAGGGATGTAGCCGCAGGATCTCTGGAGCAGTACGCTCGGGACCCATGGGAAACCCTGGCTGTACCCAGTGTTGACGCCTCAGACCAGAAAGTGCTGCCGGTTGACAAGGGAGACAATTGGATGACCCCACACCAAGGGTATTTGATAGACGGAACATTGCCCGAGAACGCCAATGAGGCCAAAGGAATCAAGAAGACATCAGGCTGGTACACGTTCCTCGATGGTAGGCTATACAGGCGAGGATATTCCACTCCTTACCTAAAATGCCTGATCCCTGAGGAGGCTAAGTACGCCCTAAGAGAAGTCCATCTCGGTATATGTGGCTTGCATGTTGGGGGAAAGAACCTCACATTCAAGATCATGCGGTAAGGACTCTTTTGGCCCATGATGAAGCGAGATGCCCTGAAATTCGTGAGGAAATGCGAAAGCTATCAGGTCCACAGATCTATGGCGCACCTTCCTTATACGGAGCTGCACAGCCTTCAGTTCCCGTGGACATTTGTACAGTGGGGACTCCACATACTCGAACCGCTACCTTTGGCTTTCGGACAGAGAAAATTCCTCATCGTCGGCATAACTACTTTATTAAGTGGGTAGAAGCAGTCCCTCTGGCTCAAATCACTGAACAGAACGCGACAGAGTTCCTCTGTCAAAACATCGTCTGCCGCTTTGGGATTCCCGAAGTCGTAGTGACCGACAAAAAAACTCAGTTCACCAGCAAATGATTCACCAGATATTATGCAAGTCTGTGCATCAAGCTGGTACATACATCTGTGGCGTACCCTCAGGCAAACGGGCAAGTCGAAGTCACCAACTGCATGCTGCTTCATGGATTGAAGACCAAGTTGGAAGACGCAGGAGGCTCGTGGGTCGACGAGCTACCTTCCGTACTCTAGTCATATCGAACAACCTCGTGGGAACCAACGAGAAAGACACCCTTCAATCTCTACTACGGGGTTGAAGCCATGGTCCCCATTGAAGTGAGGTTACCCTGCCTACGGGTCGAGTATTTTGATCTGGCCATAAACTCTCAGAGATTCAGAGAATGCCTTGACCTGCTCCCAGAGATTCGTGACGCAACCCGCCTGAGGACCATGGCCTGCTAGCAGCATATCATACAATACTACAATAAGCGAGCGAAGGCGCACCCGCTTGAGATTGGAGACCTGATCCTCCGGAGCGTAGAGGCTGCGGGAAAAGCCGCGAGTAGGAACAAACTCTCCCCTGATTGGGAAAGGTCGTTCCTCATCTCTGCAATCCTCCAGAGCATAGCGTACAAGCTACGCGCCTAGAACTGCAAACTTGTCCCTCAGACCTGGAACATTGCCAACTTGAAAAATACTACCAGTAAAGTAGCGTCAGCCCAGGTAAGGCATACACACATATCATGAGGAATGCCTGTATATGTATTGTGTTTTCAATTAATAAAATTGATCATTCCTGTTATCTTGTGTATCCATTCATATGAGTTTTTGCATGCATGACATTACAAAAGCAAAACGACTTAGACTGCCCCAAGTTGGGAGGACTATCATCCGTCAGTAAAACTAAACCTTGGCTCCATGCCAAACGGCCCGAAAATGGCCACCTCAAAACCTTGACCCTGTATTGAGTGGCCTGAAGAGGCTCTGAAACCTTGGCCTCGCGCCAAGTGGCCCACTAGTGGTCTTGTTCGTGCCTCAACCATGCATCGAGCGGCCCGAAAATGGCTACATCCGAACTTCGACTCCACGTCGAAAGGGCCCTAAGCGGCCTAATAATTTGGCTTCGCGCCAAACGACCCAAAAGCGGTCACCACCGAATCACGGCTCCACGTCGTAGGGCCCGTACGGCCTAGAGAACCATGGTTCCGAGCCAAATGACCCAAGCGGTCAAAACTAAAGGCTCGAGGTCTTTTGAAGTTTTCCAACTTACGGCCACCAAAACCTTAGAGGGCGAGAATCGCAAGCGTGCAGTGACCTTCTTTCGAAGAAGAGAGCACCCTCAGTCTACAATAGTCGTGGGCTAGGACCATGCACCAGATAGCAGCGACGCCCTGAGCGAGGGCGAAGCACCTAATGCAGGTACCGCGTGTAAAAAGGCCTAGACCTAGAGTTCGGTTGCTGTGGCCTGAAAACCCAACTGGCCCTTGGCGTGGCTCCACGGGACTTGCGATGACATCCACTCTGCTGGATCGAGCTTCCTATTCAATGCACAAGATGTGACAACATCCTCTAACGAAGGACGAGTACAGCGCAAGAAGGCACCGGATTGGGGCCTTGGTGATAATAGCTTTACAAGCTTAGTCGTTAAACACGAGATATTATCTCTAAAGTTACACTTGAAGGCATTGAACGCAACAGAGAGAGGTGCTACTTCTCATTCATTTGTACAAAACACTGACAAGTGGCGAAAAAAGAAGGAAGCAGTATATTCAAGTAAAATGTGGCAAATCCTTAAAACTTTGTGCCTTTCCAAGGTGCATCATTACTGCGCAGCGCCCCGTGGTTTCCCGCGCATTTAATGTGCCAGATGGCTAGGCGGATGTAACATCCACCTGTGGTGATTAAACTTCTGCAGCATCAGCCGCCAAGGTTTCCTCCTATCGCATCCCCCCCATCGACAGTCTACAATGAGATTCAAGGGACGAGACCGGCAGGACGGACCGCAAGCATACGTGCTCAGACGCGCGAAATAGAGCACGAAGCGACACGAAAAGCAAACTGACCATGTAGGGTGATTCGAAAAGCAGTCGATAACAAAAGAGGCATGTTATAAGACAGGAGAATAAAGACAAATGGCTACTTCTTTTATTAATCGAGGCTTTTTTTCCAAAGTATAAATTTTGTAACAGTAAAAGAATAAAAAAGAGGAAGAAAATATGGCAAGGGGCCTAGGCCCCTAGGCGACTGCCCCGGGCGCTTCGAGCACTTTGGAGGACGTGATTTACATGAGATCACCATGGCCATGTTGCTGACAACCCAACAAGCCCGAGCACCGAGAGAAGCCAGGTGTCAGTCAGCCTCTGGTGGGAGACGAACCCAATGTTCGTCGCCGAGGTAGCACTGACACCCGTGGCAAAAGTCTCCGAGAAGGACTCCACGGGTCGACACTCCCATAATGGAGGCTACGCCCTTCACCTCCCCTCCAGAGAAAGCGCATGGTGATCTGCTGGGTGACACGCCACATCGATGGTAAAGCCCCCCACGATGGCTTCGCTGCGGTCCCACTGCACACTGGAGGACGTCGCTTTATACGGGGAGGCACGTGACGACAGCAGAGTGGCCGAGCCACCATCATTAGTATGAGGAATGACCCACGGCGTGGGCATGAAGACAGTCTTTGCCAAAAATTTCGGATCTCTAGTTAGGCCATCCAATTCCTTCGTGGACTCCCACCAGAGGTGGGACAAGCCAAGACCCTCGCATTGCTCATCCAAATTTAGCTGAGAGATGAGCCACACCGGTTGAAGGGCCCTCCTATTTATGGGCAAGTTGGTGCCCTCTCAGCTCCTAATGGGACACGCTATCCCGTGGACATTTTTTGTGGAACAGGAAAGACCTCAAATCCGACGCAACCTCAGGTGTGCGAATCCTTTCATTTAAGGCGCCAAATCATTGTGGCGCTAGAAAAGCCTGCGCAACCGATTGGGGAAGGCGCGTAGTGGGTAGACGACAAGCATTGGCGCATCTCGAGAGAAGCCCAACGATCGTGAAATGGACCCAGGAGGACATGCCAGGCGGCGACTATAGATCAGCCCAGACATTGGAGGTTAGTGTTGGGTCCAATACGAAGGCCCAAAGGGGTGCGAAGCCCAACCCATGGAGCAACGGCCCAAACGAAGAATCCAGCCCCACGTTCCAGAGCGGCTTATGTGGCGGCCCATACTTGCAGCCAATGAACAACGTCTGCGGCCCATTAATGCGGCTGTCGGGCGACAGTGGTGGTACAAAAGAAAGGAGCCAATGGGAAGAGAGTCAGTGCTGCTAGTTGGGACTGGTGTCGCTACCCACAATTCTCTGGCTAATCCCAGCGCGTGGGGTAGACCAAGCGTGACTGGCAGTGCCTGTCGGTCTACCTGCTACCGTAAGATGACAACCGACACACCGACGACCGTCAAGAGTAATCAGCAGCCAACGAACTCCTACAACGGGGATTCTCACACCCAAAGCCCTCAACCAGGGGACCTATAAAATCCATCCCCTTCTATGGGGAAATGAATTGATTGGATATTGGATAATAGACTATACGTCACGTGAGTTAAACTCCAAAAACCATCTTCCAAATTTGACATTCTCAGGCGTCAAGAGTTAGCCACCCGCTGCGGTGCATTCAGGGAGCCAGGCCTCCTATTACCAGCTCACTAATCTCCCATTCCTTCATCCACGCACTCCCTACACATTTGCAACATATTTTTGCGCACCTCTAAGCATGCACCCCTTTTCGTTCATTGCGGGAAGTTGCTGATTTGAGAGTCAGAGTATTTTCGATGGAAGAAATCCTATCGGGCCTCTGACCTCCTATTTGTTAATTGTGTTGTGAAGGGTCTAGGTTCACAGTGATGGAGATCGGACCCGCTTACGACTACCTCCGGATGACGATGAATCTAAAGGCTCCCTAATTCATACGGCAACCGAGAATCTGGGACGCAACAAGAACAAAACTCATATTAAAATTAAAAATTAAGAATTTGATCAAAAAAATAAAAGTTGAGAATATATTTGAAAAAAAATTGAATAAATAGCCATATGATTGATCATTTCTCCAAATTTAAGACTTATTTTCGAGAAGTAAAGTTTGAAAGATAGAAGACCAAGCTCCCCAATGGCATGTGTTTTCGAGCCAATGGAATTACTTTTCTATGAATCTAAAAGGGATTATTTGGTAGCCATATGCTTACTGGCTTTTATTATTATATTGATATTATAACAGATTTT